>JAAAWM010011272.1:0-70338 GCA_036873465.1 Thinopyrum obtusiflorum | reverse complement strand
CACGTGACACCAAGGCCACCCAGTCTATCTTAGGGTAACGCGAGTCGTGGCGGACGTCGTCGCGGTAGCGACGACGAACGCCGAGACGAGCACGTGACACCACTGCCACCCTGTCTATCTTAGGGTCACGTGAGTCGAGGCGGACGTCGTCGCGGTAGCGACGACGGACGCCGAGACGAGCATGTGACACCACTGCCACCCTATCTATCTTAGGGTCACGCGAGTCGAGGCGGACGTCGTCGCGGTAGCGACGACGGGGGGGGGGGGGGGGGGGGGGGACGCCGAGACGAGCACGTGAACACCAGGGCCACCCTGTCTATCTTAGGGTAACGCGAGTTGAGGCGGACGTCGTCGCGGTAGCGATGACGGACGCCGAGCCGAGCACGTGACACCAGGGCCACCCTGTCTATCTTAGGGTCACGCGAGTCGAGGCGGACGTCGTCGCCGTAGCGACGACGGACGCGGAGACGAGCACGTGACACCAGGGCCACCCTGTCTATCTTAGGGTAACGCGAGTTGAGGCGGACGTCGTCGCGGTAGCGACGACGGACGCCGAGACGATCACGTGACACCACTGCCACCCTGTCTAACTTAGGGTAACGCGAGTCGAGGTGGACGTCGTCGCGGTAGCGACGTCGGACGCCGAGACGAGCACGTGACACCACTGCCACCCTGTCTATCTTGGGGGGGGGGGGGGGGGGGGGGGGGGGGGGGGGGGGGGGGGGGGGGGGGGGGGGGGGGGGGGGGGGGGGGGGGGGGGGGGGGGGGGGGGGGGGGGGGGGGGGGGGGGGGGGGGGGGGGGGGGGGGGGGGGGGGGGGGGGGGGGGGGGGGGGGGGGGGGGGGGGGGGGGGGGGGGGGGGGGGGGGGGGGGGGGGGGGGGGGGGGGGGGGGGGGGGGGGGGGGGGGGGGGGGGGGGGGGGGGGGGGGGGGGGGGGGGGGGGGGGGGGGGGGGGGGGGGGGGGGGGGGGGGGGGGGGGGGGGGGGGGGGGGGGGGGGGGGGGGGGGGGGGGGGGGGGGGGGGGGGGGGGGGGGGGGGGGGGGGGGGGGGGGGGGGGGGGGGGGGGGGGGGGGGGGGGGGGGGGGGGGGGGGGGGGGGGGGGGGGGGGGGGGGGGGGGGGGGGGGGGGGGGGGGGGGGGGGGGGGGGGGGGGGGGGGGGGGGGGGGGGGGGGGGGGGGGGGGGGGGGGGGGGGGGGGGGGGGGGGGGGGGGGGGGGGGGGGGGGGGGGGGGGGGGGGGGGGGGGGGGGGGGGGGGGGGGGGGGGGGGGGGGGGGGGGGGGGGGGGGGGGGGGGGGGGGGGGGGGGGGGGGGGGGGGGGGGGGGGGGGGGGGGGGGGGGGGGGGGGGGGGGGGGGGGGGGGGGGGGGGGGGGGGGGGGGGGGGGGGGGGGGGGGGGGGGGGGGGGGGGGGGGGGGGGGGGGGGGGGGGGGGGGGGGGGGGGGGGGGGGGGGGGGGGGGGGGGGGGGGGGGGGGGGGGGGGGGGGGGGGGGGGGGGGGGGGGGGGGGGGGGGGGGGGGGGGGGGGGGGGGGGGGGGGGGGGGGGGGGGGGGGGGGGGGGGGGGGGGGGGGGGGGGGGGGGGGGGGGGGGGGGGGGGGGGGGGGGGGGGGGGGGGGGGGGGGGGGGGGGGGGGGGGGGGGGGGGGGGGGGGGGGGGGGGGGGGGGGGGGGGGGGGGGGGGGGGGGGGGGGGGGGGGGGGGGGGGGGGGGGGGGGGGGGGGGGGGGGGGGGGGGGGGGGGGGGGGGGGGGGGGGGGGGGGGGGGGGGGGGGGGGGGGGGGGGGGGGGGGGGGGGGGGGGGGGGGGGGGGGGGGGGGGGGGGGGGGGGGGGGGGGGGGGGGGGGGGGGGGGGGGGGGGGGGGGGGGGGGGGGGGGGGGGGGGGGGGGGGGGGGGGGGGGGGGGGGGGGGGGGGGGGGGGGGGGGGGGGGGGGGGGGGGGGGGGGGGGGGGGGGGGGGGGGGGGGGGGGGGGGGGGGGGGGGGGGGGGGGGGGGGGGGGGGGGGGGGGGGGGGGGGGGGGGGGGGGGGGGGGGGGGGGGGGGGGGGGGGGGGGGGGGGGGGGGGGGGGGGGGGGGGGGGGGGGGGGGGGGGGGGGGGGGGGGGGGGGGGGGGGGGGGGGGGGGGGGGGGGGGGGGGGGGGGGGGGGGGGGGGGGGGGGGGGGGGGGGGGGGGGGGGGGGGGGGGGGGGGGGGGGGGGGGGGGGGGGGGGGGGGGGGGGGGGGGGGGGGGGGGGGGGGGGGGGGGGGGGGGGGGGGGGGGGGGGGGGGGGGGGGGGGGGGGGGGGGGGGGGGGGGGGGGGGGGGGGGGGGGGGGGGGGGGGGGGGGGGGGGGGGGGGGGGGGGGGGGGGGGGGGGGGGGGGGGGGGGGGGGGGGGGGGGGGGGGGGGGGGGGGGGGGGGGGGGGGGGGGGGGGGGGGGGGGGGGGGGGGGGGGGGGGGGGGGGGGGGGGGGGGGGGGGGGGGGGGGGGGGGGGGGGGGGGGGGGGGGGGGGGGGGGGGGGGGGGGGGGGGGGGGGGGGGGGGGGGGGGGGGGGGGGGGGGGGGGGGGGGGGGGGGGGGGGGGGGGGGGGGGGGGGGGGGGGGGGGGGGGGGGGGGGGGGGGGGGGGGGGGGGGGGGGGGGGGGGGGGGGGGGGGGGGGGGGGGGGGGGGGACGTCGTCGCGGTAGCGACGACGGACGCCGAGACGAGCGCATGACACCACTGCCACCCTGTCTTAGTGTCACGCGAGTCGAGGCGGACGTCGTCGCGGTAGCGACGACGGATGCCGAGACGAGCACATGACACCACTGCCACCCGGTCTTAGCGTCACGCGAGTCGAGGCGGACGTCGTCGCGCTAGCGACGACGGACGCCGAGACGAGCACGTGACACCACTGCCACCCTGTCGTAGCGTAACGTGAGTCGAGGCGGACGTCGTCGCGGTAGCGACGACGGACGCCGAGACCAGCACGTGACACCACTGCCACCCTGTCTTAGCGTAACGCGAGTCGAGGCGGACGTCATCGCGGTAGCGACAACGGCCGCCGAGACAAGCATGTGACACCACTGCCACCCTGTCTTAGCGTAACACGAGTGTAGGCGGACGTCGTCGCGGTAGCGACGACGGACGCCGGGACGAGCACGTGACACCACTGCCACCCTGTCTTAGCGTAACGCGAGTCGAGGCGGACGTCGTCGCGGTAGCGACGACGGACGCCGAGACGAGCGCATGACACCACTGCCACCCTGTCTTAGTGTCACGCGAGTCGAGGCGGACGTCGTCGCGGTAGCGACGACGGATGCCGAGACGAGCACATGACACCACTGCCACCCGGTCTTAGCGTCACGCGAGTCGAGGCGGACGTCGTCGCGCTAGCGACGACGGACGCCGAGACGAGCACGTGACACCACTGCCACCCTGTCGTAGCGTAACGTGAGTCGAGGCGGACGTCGTCGCGGTAGCGACGACGGACGCCGAGACCAGCACGTGACACCACTGCCACCCTGTCTTAGCGTAACGCGAGTCGAGGCGGACGTCATCGCGGTAGCGACAACGGCCGCCGAGACAAGCATGTGACACCACTGCCACCCTGTCTTAGCGTAACACGAGTGTAGGCGGACGTCGTCGCGGTAGCGACGACGGACGCCGAGACGAGCACGTGACACCAATGCCACCCCGTCTTAGCGTAACGCGAGTCGAGGCGGACGTCGTCGCGGTAGCGAGGACGGACGCCGAGACAAGCACATGACACCACTGCCACCCTGTCTTAGCGTAACGCGAGTCGAGGCGGACGTCGTCGCGGTAGCGACGACAGACGCCGAGAAGAGCACGTGACACCACTGCCACCCTGTCTTAGCGTAACGCGAGTCGAGGCAGACGTCATCGCGGTAGCGACGACGGACGTCAAGACGAGCACCTGACACCACTGCCACCCTGTCTTAGCGTAACGCGAGTCAAGGCGGACGTCGTTGCGGTAGCGACGACGGACGCCGAGACAAGCACGTGACACCACTGCCACCCTGTCTTAGGGACGTGTAGACGAGCACGTGACAGCACTGCCTCCCAGTCTTAGAATAACGAGGGGGGGGGGGGGGGGGGGGGGGGGGGGGGGGGGGGGGGGGGGGGGGGGGGGGGGGGGGGGGGGGGGGGGGGGGGGGGGGGGGGGGGGGGGGGGGGGGGGGGGGGGGGGGGGGGGGGGGGGGGGGGGGGGGGGGGGGGGGGGGGGGGGGGGGGGGGGGGGGGGGGGGGGGGGGGGGGGGGGGGGGGGGGGGGGGGGGGGGGGGGGGGGGGGGGGGGGGGGGGGGGGGGGGGGGGGGGGGGGGGGGGGGGGGGGGGGGGGGGGGGGGGGGGGGGGGGGGGGGGGGGGGGGGGGGGGGGGGGGGGGGGGGGGGGGGGGGGGGGGGGGGGGGGGGGGGGGGGGGGGGGGGGGGGGGGGGGGGGGGGGGGGGGGGGGGGGGGGGGGGGGGGGGGGGGGGGGGGGGGGGGGGGGGGGGGGGGGGGGGGGGGGGGGGGGGGGGGGGGGGGGGGGGGGGGGGGGGGGGGGGGGGGGGGGGGGGGGGGGGGGGGGGGGGGGGGGGGGGGGGGGGGGGGGGGGGGGGGGGGGGGGGGGGGGGGGGGGGGGGGGGGGGGGGGGGGGGGGGGGGGGGGGGGGGGGGGGGGGGGGGGGGGGGGGGGGGGGGGGGGGGGGGGGGGGGGGGGGGGGGGGGGGGGGGGGGGGGGGGGGGGGGGGGGGGGGGGGGGGGGGGGGGGGGGGGGGGGGGGGGGGGGGGGGGGGGGGGGGGGGGGGGGGGGGGGGGGGGGGGGGGGGGGGGGGGGGGGGGGGGGGGGGGGGGGGGGGGGGGGGGGGGGGGGGGGGGGGGGGGGGGGGGGGGGGGGGGGGGGGGGGGGGGGGGGGGGGGGGGGGGGGGGGGGGGGGGGGGGGGGGGGGGGGGGGGGGGGGGGGGGGGGGGGGGGGGGGGGGGGGGGGGGGGGGGGGGGGGGGGGGGGGGGGGGGGGGGGGGGGGGGGGGGGGGGGGGGGGGGGGGGGGGGGGGGGGGGGGGGGGGGGGGGGGGGGGGGGGGGGGGGGGGGGGGGGGGGGGGGGGGGGGGGGGGGGGGGGGGGGGGGGGGGGGGGGGGGGGGGGGGGGGGGGGGGGGGGGGGGGGGGGGGGGGGGGGGGGGGGGGGGGGGGGGGGGGGGGGGGGGGGGGGGGGGGGGGGGGGGGGGGGGGGGGGGGGGGGGGGGGGGGGGGGGGGGGGGGGGGGGGGGGGGGGGGGGGGGGGGGGGGGGGGGGGGGGGGGGGGGGGGGGGGGGGGGGGGGGGGGGGGGGGGGGGGGGGGGGGGGGGGGGGGGGGGGGGGGGGGGGGGGGGGGGGGGGGGGGGGGGGGGGGGGGGGGGGGGGGGGGGGGGGGGGGGGGGGGGGGGGGGGGGGGGGGGGGGGGGGGGGGGGGGGGGGGGGGGGGGGGGGGGGGGGGGGGGGGGGGGGGGGGGGGGGGGGGGGGGGGGGGGGGGGGGGGGGGGGGGGGGGGGGGGGGGGGGGGGGGGGGGGGGGGGGGGGGGGGGGGGGGGGGGGGGGGGGGGGGGGGGGGGGGGGGGGGGGGGGGGGGGGGGGGGGGGGGGGGGGGGGGGGGGGGGGGGGGGGGGGGGGGGGGGGGGGGGGGGGGGGGGGGGGGGGGGGGGGGGGGGGGGGGGGGGGGGGGGGGGGGGGGGGGGGGGGGGGGGGGGGGGGGGGGGGGGGGGGGGGGGGGGGGGGGGGGGGGGGGGGGGGGGGGGGGGGGGGGGGGGGGGGGGGGGGGGGGGGGGGGGGGGGGGGGGGGGGGGGGGGGGGGGGGGGGGGGGGGGGGGGGGGGGGGGGGGGGGGGGGGGGGGGGGGGGGGGGGGGGGGGGGGGGGGGGGGGGGGGGGGGGGGGGGGGGGGGGGGGGGGGGGGGGGGGGGGGGGGGGGGGGGGGGGGGGGGGGGGGGGGGGGGGGGGGGGGGGGGGGGGGGGGGGGGGGGGGGGGGGGGGGGGGGGGGGGGGGGGGGGGGGGGGGGGGGGGGGGGGGGGGGGGGGGGGGGGGGGGGGGGGGGGGGGGGGGGGGGGGGGGGGGGGGGGGGGGGGGGGGGGGGGGGGGGGGGGGGGGGGGGGGGGGGGGGGGGGGGGGGGGGGGGGGGGGGGGGGGGGGGGGGGGGGGGGGGGGGGGGGGGGGGGGGGGGGGGGGGGGGGGGGGGGGGGGGGGGGGGGGGGGGGGGGGGGGGGGGGGGGGGGGGGGGGGGGGGGGGGGGGGGGGGGGGGGGGGGGGGGGGGGGGGGGGGGGGGGGGGGGGGGGGGGGGGGGGGGGGGGGGGGGGGGGTTGCAGTGGTGTCACGTGCTCGTCTCGGCGTCCGTCGTCGCTACTGCGACGGCGTCCGCCTCGACTCGCGTCACCCTCAGATAGACAGGGTGGCAGTGCTGCCACGTGCTCGTCTCGGCGTCCGTCGTCGCTACCGCGACGACGTCTGCCTCGACTCGCGTTACCCTAAGATAGACAGGGTGTCCGTGGTGTCACGTGCCTGTCTCGGCGTCTGTCGTCGCTGCCGCGACGACGTCCGCCTCGACTCGTGTTACCCTAAGATAGACAGGGTGGCAGTGGTGTCACGTGCTCGTCTCGGCATCCGTCGCCGCTACCGGGGCGACGTCCGCCTCGACTCGCGTTACGCTAAGACAGGGTGGCAGTGGTGTCACGTGCTCGTCTCGGCGTCCGACGTCACTACCGCGACGACGTCCGCATCGACTCGCGTTACCCTAAGATAGACAGGGTGTCCGTGGTGTCACGTGCCCGTCTTGGCGTCCGTCATCGCTGCCGCGACGACGTCCGCCTCGACTCGCATTACGCTAAGACAGGGTGGCAGTGATGAAACGTTCTCGTCTCGGCGTCCGTCGTCGTTACCGCGACGACGTCCGCCTCGACTCGCGTTACCCTAAGATAAACAGGGTGGCAGTGGTGTCACGTTTCTCGTCTCGGCGTCCGTCGTCGCTACCGCGACGACGTCCGCCTCGACTCGCGTTATGCTAAGACAGGGTGGCAGTGGGGGGGGGGGGGGGGGGGGGGGGGGGGGGGGGGGGGGGGGGGGGGGGGGGGGGGGGGGGGGGGGGGGGGGGGGGGGGGGGGGGGGGGGGGGGGGGGGGGGGGGGGGGGGGGGGGGGGGGGGGGGGGGGGGGGGGGGGGGGGGGGGGGGGGGGGGGGGGGGGGGGGGGGGGGGGGGGGGGGGGGGGGGGGGGGGGGGGGGGGGGGGGGGGGGGGGGGGGGGGGGGGGGGGGGGGGGGGGGGGGGGGGGGGGGGGGGGGGGGGGGGGGGGGGGGGGGGGGGGGGGGGGGGGGGGGGGGGGGGGGGGGGGGGGGGGGGGGGGGGGGGGGGGGGGGGGGGGGGGGGGGGGGGGGGGGGGGGGGGGGGGGGGGGGGGGGGGGGGGGGGGGGGGGGGGGGGGGGGGGGGGGGGGGGGGGGGGGGGGGGGGGGGGGGGGGGGGGGGGGGGGGGGGGGGGGGGGGGGGGGGGGGGGGGGGGGGGGGGGGGGGGGGGGGGGGGGGGGGGGGGGGGGGGGGGGGGGGGGGGGGGGGGGGGGGGGGGGGGGGGGGGGGGGGGGGGGGGGGGGGGGGGGGGGGGGGGGGGGGGGGGGGGGGGGGGGGGGGGGGGGGGGGGGGGGGGGGGGGGGGGGGGGGGGGGGGGGGGGGGGGGGGGGGGGGGGGGGGGGGGGGGGGGGGGGGGGGGGGGGGGGGGGGGGGGGGGGGGGGGGGGCAGGGTGGCAGTGGTGTCACGTGCTCGTCTCGGCGTCCGTCCTCGCTACCGCGACGACGTCCGCCTCGACTCCCGTTACGCTAAGACAGGGTGTCCGTGGTGTCACGTGCTCGTCTCGGCGTCCGTCGTCGCTACCGTGACGACGTCCGCCTCTACTCGCGTTACCCTAAGATTGACAGGGTGGCAGTGCTGCCACGTGCTCGTCTCGGCGTCAGTCATCGCTACCGCGATGACGTTCGCCTCGACTCGCGTTACCCTAAGATAGACAGGGTGTCCGTGGTGTCACGTGCTTGTCTCGGCGTCCGTCATCGCTACCGCGACGACGTCCGCCTCGACTCGCTTTACGCTAAGATAGACAGGGTGGCAGTGCTGTCACGTGCTCGTCTCGGCGTCCGTCGTCGCTACCACGACGATGTCTGCCTCGACTCGCGTTACCCTAAGATAGACAGGGTGTCCGTGGTGTCACGTGCTCGTCCCGGCGTAGCGACGACGTCCGCCTTGACTCGCGTTACCCTAAGATAGACAGGGTGGCAGTGGCGTCACGTGCTCGTCTCGCCATCCGTCGTCGGTACCGCGGCGACGTCCGCCTACACTCGCATTATGCTAAGACAGGGTGGCAGTGCTGCCACGTGCTCGTCTCGGCGTCCGTCGTCGATACCGCGACGACGTCCGCCTCGACTCGCGTTACCCTAAGATAGACAGGGTGTCCGTGGTGTCACGTGCTTGTCTCGGCGTCCATCGTCGCTACCGCGACGACTCCAGCCTCGACTCGCTTTACGCTAAGATAGACAGGGTGGCAGTGCTGTCATGTGCTCGTCTCGGCGTCCGTCGTCGCTACCACGACAACTTCTGCCTCGACTCGCGTTACCCTAAGATAGACAGGGTGTCCGTGGTATCACGTGCCCGTCTCGGCGTCCGTCGTCGCTGCCGCGACGACGTCCGCCTCGACTCGCGTTACCCTAAGATAGACAGGGTGGCAGTGGCGTCACGTGCTCGTCTCGCCATCCGTCGTCGCTACCGCGGCGACGTCCGCCTCGACCCGCGTTACGCTAAGACAGGTTGGCAGTGGTGTCACATGCTCGTCTCGGCGTCCGACGTCACTACCGCGACGACGTCCGCATCGACTCGCGCAGTGGTGTCACGTGCTCATCTCGACGTCCGCCTCGACTCGCGTTCCGCTAAGACAGGGTGGCAGTGATGAAACGTTCTTGTCTCGGCGTCCATCGTCGCTACCGCGACGACGTCCACCTCCACTCGCGTGACCCTAAGATAGACAGGGTGGCAGTGTCGTCACGTGCTCGTCTCGGCATCCGTCATCGCTACTGCGACGATGTCTGCCTCGACTCGTGTTACCCTAAGATAGACAGGGTGGCAGTGGTGTCACATTTCTTGTCTCGGCGTCCGTCATCGCTACTGCGACGACGTCCACCTCGACTCGCGTTACGCTAAGACAGGGTGGCAGTGGTGTCACGTGCTCGTCTCGGCGTCCGTCCTCGCGGGGGGGGGGGGGGGGGGGGGGGGGGGGGGGGGGGGGGGGGGGGGGGGGGGGGGGGGGGGGGGGGGGGGGGGGGGGGGGGGGGGGGGGGGGGGGGGGGGGGGGGGGGGGGGGGGGGGGGGGGGGGGGGGGGGGGGGGGGGGGGGGGGGGGGGGGGGGGGGGGGGGGGGGGGGGGGGGGGGGGGGGGGGGGGGGGGGGGGGGGGGGGGGGGGGGGGGGGGGGGGGGGGGGGGGGGGGGGGGGGGGGGGGGGGGGGGGGGGGGGGGGGGGGGGGGGGGGGGGGGGGGGGGGGGGGGGGGGGGGGGGGGGGGGGGGGGGGGGGGGGGGGGGGGGGGGGGGGGGGGGGGGGGGGGGGGGGGGGGGGGGGGGGGGGGGGGGGGGGGGGGGGGGGGGGGGGGGGGGGGGGGGGGGGGGGGGGGGGGGGGGGGGGGGGGGGGGGGGGGGGGGGGGGGGGGGGGGGGGGGGGGGGGGGGGGGGGGGGGGGGGGGGGGGGGGGGGGGGGGGGGGGGGGGGGGGGGGGGGGGGGGGGGGGGGGGGGGGGGGGGGGGGGGGGGGGGGGGGGGGGGGGGGGGGGGGGGGGGGGGGGGGGGGGGGGGGGGGGGGGGGGGGGGGGGGGGGGGGGGGGGGGGGGGGGGGGGGGGGGGGGGGGGGGGGGGGGGGGGGGGGGGGGGGGGGGGGGGGGGGGGGGGGGGGGGGGGGGGGGGGGGGGGGGGGGGGGGGGGGGGGGGGGGGGGGGGGGGGGGGGGGGGGGGGGGGGGGGGGGGGGGGGGGGGGGGGGGGGGGGGGGGGGGGGGGGGGGGGGGGGGGGGGGGGGGGGGGGGGGGGGGGGGGGGGGGGGGGGGGGGGGGGGGGGGGGGGGGGGGGGGGGGGGGGGGGGGGGGGGGGGGGGGGGGGGGGGGGGGGGGGGGGGGGGGGGGGGGGGGGGGGGGGGGGGGGGGGGGGGGGGGGGGGGGGGGGGGGGGGGGGGGGGGGGGGGGGGGGGGGGGGGGGGGGGGGGGGGGGGGGGGGGGGGGGGGGGGGGGGGGGGGGGGGGGGGGGGGGGGGGGGGGGGGGGGGGGGGGGGGGGGGGGGGGGGGGGGGGGGGGGGGGGGGGGGGGGGGGGGGGGGGGGGGGGGGGGGGGGGGGGGGGGGGGGGGGGGGGGGGGGGGGGGGGGGGGGGGGGGGGGGGGGGGGGGGGGGGGGGGGGGGGGGGGGGGGGGGGGGGGGGGGGGGGGGGGGGGGGGGGGGGGGGGGGGGGGGGGGGGGGGGGGGGGGGGGGGGGGGGGGGGGGGGGGGGGGGGGGGGGGGGGGGGGGGGGGGGGGGGGGGGGGGGGGGGGGGGGGGGGGGGGGGGGGGGGGGGGGGGGGGGGGGGGGGGGGGGGGGGGGGGGGGGGGGGGGGGGGGGGGGGGGGGGGGGGGGGGGGGGGGGGGGGGGGGGGGGGGGGGGGGGGGGGGGGGGGGGGGGGGGGGGGGGGGGGGGGGGGGGGGGGGGGGGGGGGGGGGGGGGGGGGGGGGGGGGGGGGGGGGGGGGGGGGGGGGGGGGGGGGGGGGGGGGGGGGGGGGGGGGGGGGGGGGGGGGGGGGGGGGGGGGGGGGGGGGGGGGGGGGGGGGGGGGGGGGGGGGGGGGGGGGGGGGGGGGGGGGGGGGGGGGGGGGGGGGGGGGGGGGGGGGGGGGGGGGGGGGGGGGGGGGGGGGGGGGGGGGGGGGGGGGGGGGGGGGGGGGGGGGGGGGGGGGGGGGGGGGGGGGGGGGGGGGGGGGGGGGGGGGGGGGGGGGGGGGGGGGGGGGGGGGGGGGGGGGGGGGGGGGGGGGGGGGGGGGGGGGGGGGGGGGGGGGGGGGGGGGGGGGGGGGGGGGGGGGGGGGGGGGGGGGGGGGGGGGGGGGGGGGGGGGGGGGGGGGGGGGGGGGGGGGGGGGGGGGGGGGGGGGGGGGGGGGGGGGGGGGGGGGGGGGGGGGGGGGGGGGGGGGGGGGGGGGGGGGGGGGGGGGGGGGGGGGGGGGGGGGGGGGGGGGGGGGGGGGGGGGGGGGGGGGGGGGGGGGGGGGGGGGGGGGGGGGGGGGGGGGGGGGGGGGGGGGGGGGGGGGGGGGGGGGGGGGGGGGGGGGGGGGGGGGGGGGGGGGGGGGGGGGGGGGGGGGGGGGGGGGGGGGGGGGGGGGGGGGGGGGGGGGGGGGGGGGGGGGGGGGGGGGGGGGGGGGGGGGGGGGGGGGGGGGGGGGGGGGGGGGGGGGGGGGGGGGGGGGGGGGGGGGGGGGGGGGGGGGGGGGGGGGGGGGGGGGGGGGGGGGGGGGGGGGGGGGGGGGGGGGGGGGGGGGGGGGGGGGGGGGGGGGGGGGGGGGGGGGGGGGGGGGGGGGGGGGGGGGGGGGGGGGGGGGGGGGGGGGGGGGGGGGGGGGGGGGGGGGGGGGGGGGGGGGGGGGGGGGGGGGGGGGGGGGGGGGGGGGGGGGGGGGGGGGGGGGGGGGGGGGGGGGGGGGGGGGGGGGGGGGGGGGGGGGGGGGGGGGGGGGGGGGGGGGGGGGGGGGGGGGGGGGGGGGGGGGGGGGGGGGGGGGGGGGGGGGGGGGGGGGGGGGGGGGGGGGGGGGGGGGGGGGGGGGGGGGGGGGGGGGGGGGGGGGGGGGGGGGGGGGGGGGGGGGGGGGGGGGGGGGGGGGGGGGGGGGGGGGGGGGGGGGGGGGGGGGGGGGGGGGGGGGGGGGGGGGGGGG
This sequence comes from Thinopyrum obtusiflorum, assembly GCA_036873465.1. Lineage (NCBI taxonomy): Eukaryota > Viridiplantae > Streptophyta > Magnoliopsida > Poales > Poaceae > Thinopyrum > Thinopyrum obtusiflorum. The sequence continues at coordinate 58,466 of JAAAWM010011272.1, read as the reverse complement.
GGGGGGGGGGGGGGGGGGGGGGGGGGGGGGGGGGGGGGGGGGGGGGGGGGGGGGGGGGGGGGGGGGGGGGGGGGGGGGGGGGGGGGGGGGGGGGGGGGGGGGGGGGGGGGGGGGGGGGGGGGGGGGGGGGGGGGGGGGGGGGGGGGGGGGGGGGGGGGGGGGGGGGGGGGGGGGGGGGGGGGGGGGGGGGGGGGGGGGGGGGGGGGGGGGGGGGGGGGGGGGGGGGGGGGGGGGGGGGGGGGGGGGGGGGGGGGGGGGGGGGGGGGGGGGGGGGGGGGGGGGGGGGGGGGGGGGGGGGGGGGGGGGGGGGGGGGGGGGGGGGGGGGGGGGGGGGGGGGGGGGGGGGGGGGGGGGGGGGGGGGGGGGGGGGGGGGGGGGGGGGGGGGGGGGGGGGGGGGGGGGGGGGGGGGGGGGGGGGGGGGGGGGGGGGGGGGGGGGGGGGGGGGGGGGGGGGGGGGGGGGGGGGGGGGGGGGGGGGGGGGGGGGGGGGGGGGGGGGGGGGGGGGGGGGGGGGGGGGGGGGGGGGGGGGGGGGGGGGGGGGGGGGGGGGGGGGGGGGGGGGGGGGGGGGGGGGGGGGGGGGGGGGGGGGGGGGGGGGGGGGGGGGGGGGGGGGGGGGGGGGGGGGGGGGGGGGGGGGGGGGGGGGGGGGGGGGGGGGGGGGGGGGGGGGGGGGGGGGGGGGGGGGGGGGGGGGGGGGGGGGGGGGGGGGGGGGGGGGGGGGGGGGGGGGGGGGGGGGGGGGGGGGGGGGGGGGGGGGGGGGGGGGGGGGGGGGGGGGGGGGGGGGGGGGCGGACGTCGTGGCGGTTGCGACGACGGACGCCGAGACGAGCACGTGACACCGCTTCCACCCTGTCTTAGCGTAACGCGAGTCGAGGCGGACGTCGTCGCGGTAGCGACGACGGACGCCGAGACGAGCACGTGACACCACGGACACCTTGTCTTAGCGTAACGCGAGTCGAGGCGGACGTCGTCGCGGTAGCGAGGACGGACACCGAGACGAGCACGTGACACCACTGCCACCCTGTCTATCTTAGGGTCACGCGAGTCGAGGTGGACGTCGTGGCGGTAGCGACGACGGACGCCGAGACGAGCACGTGACATCACTGCCACCCTGTCTTAGCGTAACGCGAGTCGAGGTGGACGTCATCGCGGTAGCGAGGACGGACGCCGAGACGAGCACGTGACACCATTGCCATCCCGTCTTAGCGTAACGCGAGTCGAGGCGGACGTCACTGCGGTAGCGACGACGGACGCCGAGACGAGCACGTGACACCACTGCCACCCTGTCTATCTTAGCGTAACGCGAGTCGAGGCGGACGTCGTCGCGGTAGCGAGGGGGGGGGGGGGGGGGGGGGGGGGGGGGGGGGGGCGGACGTCGTCGCGGTAGCGACGACGGACGCCGAGACGAGCACGTGACCCCACTACCACCCTACCTATACGCCGAGACGAGCACGTGACAGCACTGCCACCCTGTCTTAGCGTAACGGGGGGGGGGGGGGGGGGGGGGGGGGGGGGGGGGGGGGGGGGGGGGGGCGTGACACAACTGCCACCCTGTCTTAGCGTATCGCGAGTCGAGGCGGACGTCGCGGTGGTTGCGACGACGGACGCCGAAACGAGCACGTGACACCACTTCCACCCTGTCTTAGCGTAACGCGAGTCGAGGCGGACGTCGTCGCGGTAGCGACGACGGACGCCGAGACGAGCACGTGACACCACGGACACCCTGTCTTAGCGTAACGCGAGTCGAGGCGGACGTCGCCGCGGTAGCGAGGACGGACAACGAGACGAGCACGTGACATCACTGCCATCCTGTCTTAGCGTAACGCGAGTCGAGGCGGACGTCGTGGCGGTAGCGACGACGGACGCCGAGGCAAGTGACACCACTGCCACCCTGTCTTAGCGTAATGCGAGTCGAGGCGGACGTCGTCGCGGTAGCGACGACGGACGCCGAGACGAGCACGTGACACCACTGCCACCCTGTCTTAGCCTAACGCGAGTCGAGGCGGACGTCGTCGCGGTAGCGACAACTGACGCCGAGACGAGCACGTGACAACACTGCCACCCTGTCTTAGCGTAACGCGAGTCGAGGCGGACGTCGTCGCGGTAGCGACGACGGACGCCGAGACGAGCACGTGACAACATTGCCACCCGGTCTTAGCGTAACGCGAGTCGAGGCGGACGTTGCTGCGGTAGCGACGACGGACGCCGAGACGAGCACGTGACACCACTGCCACCCTGTCTATCTTACGGTAACGCGAGTCAAGGCGGACGTCGTCGCGGTAGTGACGACGGACGCCGAGACGAGCACATGACAACACTGCCACCCTCTCTATCTTAGGGTCACGCGAGTCGAGGAGGACGCCGTCGCGGTAGCGACGACGGACGCCGATACGAGCATGTGACATCACTGCCACCCTGTCTTAGCGTAACGCGAGTCGAGGCGGACGTCTTGGCGGTAGCGACGACGGACGCCGAGATGAGCACGTGACACCACTGCCACCCTGTCTTAGCATAACGCGAGTCGAGGCGGACGTCGTCGTGGTAGCGACGACGAACACCGAGACGAGCACGTGACAACACTGCCACCCTGTCTATCTTAGAGTCACGCGAGTCGAGGCGGACGTCGTCGCGGTAGCGACGACGGACGCTGAGACGAGCACGTGACATCACTGCCACCCTGTCTTAGCGTAACGCGAGTCGAGGCGGACGTCGTGGCGGTTGCGACGACGGACGCCGAGACGAGCACGTGACACCACTTCCACCCTGTCTTAGCGTAACGCGAGTCGAGGCGGACGTCGTCGCGGTAGCGACGACGGACGCCGAGACGAGCACGTGACACCAGGGACACCTTGTCTTAGCGTAACGCGAGTCGAGGCGGACGTCGTCGCGGTAGCGAGGACGGACACCGAGACGAGCACCGGGGGGGGGGGGGGGGGGGGGGGGGGGGGGGGGGGGGGGGGGGGGGGGGGGGGGGGGGGGGGGGGGGGGGGGGGGGGGGGGGGGGGGGGGGGGGGGGGGGGGGGGGGGGGGGGGGGGGGGGGGGGGGGGGGGGGGGGGGGGGGGGGGGGGGGGGGGGGGGGGGGGGGGGGGGGGGGGGGGGGGGGGGGGGGGGGGGGGGGGGGGGGGGGGGGGGGGGGGGGGGGGGGGGGGGGGGGGGGGGGGGGGGGGGGGGGGGGGGGGGGGGGGGGGGGGGGGGGGGGGGGGGGGGGGGGGGGGGGGGGGGGGGGGGGGGGGGGGGGGGGGGGGGGGGGGGGGGGGGGGGGGGGGGGGGGGGGGGGGGGGGGGGGGGGGGGGGGGGGGGGGGGGGGGGGGGGGGGGGGGGGGGGGGGGGGGGGGGGGGGGGGGGGGGGGGGGGGGGGGGGGGGGGGGGGGGGGGGGGGGGGGGGGGGGGGGGGGGGGGGGGGGGGGGGGGGGGGGGGGGGGGGGGGGGGGGGGGGGGGGGGGGGGGGGGGGGGGGGGGGGGGGGGGGGGGGGGGGGGGGGGGGGGGGGGGGGGGGGGGGGGGGGGGGGGGGGGGGGGGGGGGGGGGGGGGGGGGGGGGGGGGGGGGGGGGGGGGGGGGGGGGGGGGGGGGGGGGGGGGGGGGGGGGGGGGGGGGGGGGGGGGGGGGGGGGGGGGGGGGGGGGGGGGGGGGGGGGGGGGGGGGGGGGGGGGGGGGGGGGGGGGGGGGGGGGGGGGGGGGGGGGGGGGGGGGGGGGGGGGGGGGGGGGGGGGGGGGGGGGGGGGGGGGGGGGGGGGGGGGGGGGGGGGGGGGGGGGGGGGGGGGGGGGGGGGGGGGGGGGGGGGGGGGGGGGGGGGGGGGGGGGGGGGGGGGGGGGGGGGGGGGGGGGGGGGGGGGGGGGGGGGGGGGGGGGGGGGGGGGGGGGGGGGGGGGGGGGGGGGGGGGGGGGGGGGGGGGGGGGGGGGGGGGGGGGGGGGGGGGGGGGGGGGGGGGGGGGGGGGGGGGGGGGGGGGGGGGGGGGGGGGGGGGGGGGGGGGGGGGGGGGGGGGGGGGGGGGGGGGGGGGGGGGGGGGGGGGGGGGGGGGGGGGGGGGGGGGGGGGGGGGGGGGGGGGGGGGGGGGGGGGGGGGGGGGGGGGGGGGGGGGGGGGGGGGGGGGGGGGGGGGGGGGGGGGGGGGGGGGGGGGGGGGGGGGGGGGGGGGGGGGGGGGGGGGGGGGGGGGGGGGGGGGGGGGGGGGGGGGGGGGGGGGGGGGGGGGGGGGGGGGGGGGGGGGGGGGGGGGGGGGGGGGGGGGGGGGGGGGGGGGGGGGGGGGGGGGGGGGGGGGGGGGGGGGGGGGGGGGGGGGGGGGGGGGGGGGGGGGGGGGGGGGGGGGGGGGGGGGGGGGGGGGGGGGGGGGGGGGGGGGGGGGGGGGGGGGGGGGGGGGGGGGGGGGGGGGGGGGGGGGGGGGGGGGGGGGGGGGGGGGGGGGGGGGGGGGGGGGGGGGGGGGGGGGGGGGGGGGGGGGGGGGGGGGGGGGGGGGGGGGGGGGGGGGGGGGGGGGGGGGGGGGGGGGGGGGGGGGGGGGGGGGGGGGGGGGGGGGGGGGGGGGGGGGGGGGGGGGGGGGGGGGGGGGGGGGGGGGGGGGGGGGGGGGGGGGGGGGGGGGGGGGGGGGGGGGGGGGGGGGGGGGGGGGGGGGGGGGGGGGGGGGGGGGGGGGGGGGGGGGGGGGGGGGGGGGGGGGGGGGGGGGGGGGGGGGGGGGGGACGGACGCCGAGACGAGCACGTGACACCACTGCCACCCTGTCTTAGCGTAAATGCGAGTCGAGGCGGACGTCGTCGCGGTAGCGACGACGGACGCCGAGACGAGCACGTGACAGCACTGCCACCCTGTCTTAGCGTAACGCGAGTCGAGGCGAACGTAGTCGCGGTAGCGACGACGGACGCCGAGACGAGTATGTGACACCACTGCCACCCTGTTTATCTTAGGGTTACGCGAGTCGAGGCGGACGTCGTCGCGGTAGCGACGACGGACGCCGAGACGAGCACGCGACACCACAGCCACCCTGTCTATCTTAGGGTTACGCGAGTCGAGTCGGACGTCGTCGCGGTAGCGACGACGGACACCGAGACGAGCACATGACAACACTGCCACCCTGTCTATCTTAGGGTTACGCGAGTCAAGGCGGACGTCGTCCGAGGCGGACGTCGTCGCGGTAGCGACGACGGGGGGGGGGGGGGGGGGGGGGGGGGGGGGGGGGGGGGGGGGGGGGGGGGGGGGGGGGGGGGGGGGGGGGGGGGGGGGGGGGGGGGGGGGGGGGGGGGGGGGGGGGGGGGGGGGGGGGGGGGGGGGGGGGGGGGGGGGGGGGGGGGGGGGCGAGTCGAGGCGAACATCGTCGCGGTAGCGACGACGGACGCCGAGACGAGCACGTGACACCACAGCCATCCTGTCTTAGCGTAACGCGAGTCGAGCCAGACGTCGTCGCGGTAGCGACGACGGACGCCGAGACGAGCACGTGACACCACTGCCACCCTGTCTTAGCGTAACGCGAGTCGAGGCGAACGTTGTCGCGGTAGCGACGACGGATGCCGAGACGAGCACGTGACACCACAGCCACCCTGTCTTAGCGTAAAGTGAGTCGAGGCAGACGTCATCGCGGTAGGGACGATGGACGGGGGGGGGGGGGGGGGGGGGGGGGGGGGGGGGGGGGGGGGGGGGGGGGGGGGGGGGGGGGGGGGGGGGGGGGGGGGGGGGGGGGGGGGGGGGGGGGGGGGGGGGGGGGGGGGGGGGGGGGGGGGGGGGGGGGGGGGGGGGGGGGGGGGGGGGGGGGGGGGGGGGGGGGGGGGGGGGGGGGGGGGGGGGGGGGGGGGGGGGGGGGGGGGGGGGGGGGGGGGGGGGGGGGGGGGGGGGGGGGGGGGGGGGGGGGGGGGGGGGGGGGGGGGGGGGGGGGGGGGGGGGGGGGGGGGGGGGGGGGGGGGGGGGGGGGGGGGGGGGGGGGGGGGGGGGGGGGGGGGGGGGGGGGGGGGGGGGGGGGGGGGGGGGGGGGGGGGGGGGGGGGGGGGGGGGGGGGGGGGGGGGGGGGGGGGGGGGGGGGGGGGGGGGGGGGGGGGGGGGGGGGGGGGGGGGGGGGGGGGGGGGGGGGGGGGGGGGGGGGGGGGGGGGGGGGGGGGGGGGGGGGGGGGGGGGGGGGGGGGGGGGGGGGGGGGGGGGGGGGGGGGGGGGGGGGGGGGGGGGGGGGGGGGGGGGGGGGGGGGGGGGGGGGGGGGGGGGGGGGGGGGGGGGGGGGGGGGGGGGGGGGGGGGGGGGGGGGGGGGGGGGGGGGGGGGGGGGGGGGGGGGGGGGGGGGGGGGGGGGGGGGGGGGGGGGGGGGGGGGGGGGGGGGGGGGGGGGGGGGGGGGGGGGGGGGGGGGGGGGGGGGGGGGGGGGGGGGGGGGGGGGGGGGGGGGGGGGGGGGGGGGGGGGGGGGGGGGGGGGGGGGGGGGGGGGGGGGGGGGGGGGGGGGGGGGGGGGGGGGGGGGGGGGGGGGGGGGGGGGGGGGGGGGGGGGGGGGGGGGGGGGGGGGGGGGGGGGGGGGGGGGGGGGGGGGGGGGGGGGGGGGGGGGGGGGGGGGGGGGGGGGGGGGGGGGGGGGGGGGGGGGGGGGGGGGGGGGGGGGGGGGGGGGGGGGGGGGGGGGGGGGGGGGGGGGGGGGGGGGGGGGGGGGGGGGGGGGGGGGGGGGGGGGGGGGGGGGGGGGGGGGGGGGGGGGGGGGGGGGGGGGGGGGGGGGGGGGGGGGGGGGGGGGGGGGGGGGGGGGGGGGGGGGGGGGGGGGGGGGGGGGGGGGGGGGGGGGGGGGGGGGGGGGGGGGGGGGGGGGGGGGGGGGGGGGGGGGGGGGGGGGGGGGGGGGGGGGGGGGGGGGGGGGGGGGGGGGGGGGGGGGGGGGGGGGGGGGGGGGGGGGGGGGGGGGGGGGGGGGGGGGGGGGGGGGGGGGGGGGGGGGGGGGGGGGGGGGGGGGGGGGGGGGGGGGGGGGGGGGGGGGGGGGGGGGGGGGGGGGGGGGGGGGGGGGGGGGGGGGGGGGGGGGGGGGGGGGGGGGGGGGGGGGGGGGGGGGGGGGGGGGGGGGGGGGGGGGGGGCGAGGCCCCGGACGGGAACGACCCGGAGATGGGAAGACGCGGCAGTGGAGTCGCAGATTGAGAGGAGTACAAGGGTTATAACTGGTTCTGGTGTGGCGTGGGGCTGCAGTCGGTGGAGAATAATAGGAGGTGTGGAGGGGTGGAGGGATAGCCTGGCCGGCGGTGGGGCAGCGCTTTGCAGCGATGCGTGCTAAGCAGAGCCGCTAGCCGCCGGAGGCCGGACCAGGCGGTCCCGGCGACGCCGGAGGAAGAAGACGAGAGATTGAAGGTGCATGCCGGCCGTTGGATATAAATCCAGTGGCTGTGGATGTCATAATCATTTGTTGACCAAGTTGACAACGCCTTGCGTAGGCTTCGACCTATTGGCCCACATGTCAGCCTGCAAAAATGTGGCATATATTTAACCCATGTTTTCTAGAATTTACAATCTATTTGCTGGGCTGAGTGAACAAATAATTTCGCGTCAATGCGGCCCATTTAATATTTTCTAAGAAATCCCAGCCCATTTGCACTTTCTTGAAATACACGAATTAGCTGGGCTCGTTTTATATATAATGTTAGGTTAGAAGGAGCAATTAATATCAAAAATAAACTGGAGCGGCACATTTTTTATATATAAAATTAACAAATTAGCGAGTTATTGCTTAAAACAAAAATGAGCGCGTTATTATTACATTGGTCCCTGAAATCTTCGCAAGCTTTTTGTACGCAATCACCAGGATTTTCCTTCCCTGTGAGTCAAAAACAACCAGGATTTTCGTTGCCAACTTCTGTTAAATATTTACTTTTATAAGTTAATAACACGTGGGATGTTTTTATAATGTATATATAAGTCTCTATAAAATATACGATAATAGTAATAATATAAATAAATATATAATGTGGTTAGAAGGGAAAACATAAATTGGACACAACATTATTATTCGGGGGGGGGGGGGGGGGGGGGGGGGGGGGGGGGGGGGGGGGGGGGGGGGGGGGGGGGGGGGGGGGGGGGGGGGGGGGGGGGGGGGGGGGGGGGGGGGGGGGGGGGGGGGGGGGGGGGGGGGGGGGGGGGGGGGGGGGGGGGGGGGGGGGGGGGGGGGGGGGGGGGGGGGGGGGGGGTTAAAAAACAAAACCTAGGCCTAGCTGATACTTGTTCGCCCTCTGGAAAAAATGATACCAGCTAGATCCCCGATACCCCTTCCCCGCAACAACAACAAAAAAAGATCCCCGATACCCCTGAAAAAAAAAGCTCCCCGATGACAGTCATCATTGGAAATTTATTTCGTTTATTGACTAAGGTTGAAAAACCCGTGGGCCCCAACGTCAGTATACAATTAGGAGGAAGCTTTTTTTTCAATGGGGCACTTGCTTGCGTACGGCCTGGACCTGGTGGGTCCCCACTGTCAATCTCTCGGCGTACAGTCCTCTCCAGATTCCTCTCGTTTGTTGAGAATGTTGACAACGGCATACAGTGGCACCACGGCGAGCGCACACGGACGGGAAAGAACCGGAGCCGGGGAAGACGCCTTCATTCTTTCGAACATACCGCACTAGCCCGGTGGCTGCAGCCCTCTCACCCAAAAGCTGCACTGCCCGGGTTCGATTCCAACTGGTGCAGTTGAAAAATATCTAACACTTGCCAAAATTTCGTCCCTAGTTTACCCAGTTTTTCGCACACTCAACATTGTCTTGCCATTCCCAGTTTCAAAAAATATATTGTCTTGCCATTTTGAAAATAGCATATCGTTTTGACTTTGCATCATATGAAGATGTGCTATACATGAATGTTGATCAGCATGATGTTAACTTGTTGTTAGTTTCATTTTTTACCATGAATAAAATTTCCAACATTCTGTTATCCATGTTTGAAAAGTGCCTGTTGATTTAAATGCACTGCCTCTGAAACATGCAGTTTCTTATCTGAAAATCACTTGGACAAGCAGCCATCACCGATGTTGGATTCGATGCCGCGCTTCTTCAATCCCCCGGCAGGCGCGAGGGGGAAATAAACTTCCGTCCCGTGCTGCCGGTTGGGGAATGGAGAGAACTGGATTAAAGAGGGGGCCGGCGGCGCGACTGAAGAAGCACATCAGACGCGATTTTTTTCAGTGGATGGCTCTCGATGGCGTTTTTTTACTTGCCTCTGCACCATACAACTTGTATTTTTAGCCTCCCAGTCTGTCCCCCCCCCCCCCCCCCCCCCCCCCCCCCCCCCCCCCCCCCCCCCCCCCCCCCCGTGGTGGACCAACAACCCATTTTCTAGGTGGGCCAACCTACAGAAAGCAGCACTCGATTTTTCATGAAGCCCCAAAAACAATGCAATACTATGTTTGTTTTGAGGCCAAAAACATTACGGCAGGGATTGAGCAGGGGAGAGGGGAACATAGAGCAAAAAGATAAAAAGAGTTGACGCATCGTTGCTACCCTAACAAGTACGTGCAATTCTTCTCGGGAAGAAGGTGTATCGTTGACACCCACACGTCACAAATCCCACAGTAGACATACTAACAAGTGAATAAAATTTCCATCATTTTGTTATCCATGTTTGAAAAGTGTCTGTTGATTTAAATGCTCTGCCTCTAAAACATGCAGTTTCTTATCTGAAAATCACTTGGACAAGCAGCCATCACCGGTGTTGGATTCGATGTCGCGATTCTTCAATCCCCCGGCAGCACGAGGGGGAAATAAACTTCCGTCCCGTGCTGCCGGTTGAGGAAAGGAGCGAACTGGATTAAAGAGGGAGTCAGCGGCGTGATTGAAGACCCCCCCCCCCCCCCCCCCCCCCCCCCCCCCCCCCCCCCCCCCCCCCCCCCCCCCCCCCCCCCCCCCCCCCCCCCCCCCCCCCCCCCCCCCCCCCCCCCCCCCCCCCCCCCCCCCCCCCCCCCCCCCCCCCCCCCCCCCCCCCCCCCCCCCCCCCCCCCCCCCCCCCCCCCCCCCCCCCCCCCCCCCCCCCCCCCCCCCCCCCCCCCCCCCCCCCCCCCCCCCCCCCCCCCCCCCCCCCCCCCCCCCCCCCCCCCCCCCCCCCCCCCCCCCCCCCCCCCCCCCCCCCCCCCCCCCCCCCCCCCCCCCCCCCCCCCCCCCCCCCCCCCCCCCCCCCCCCCCCCCCCCCCCCCCCCCCCCCCCCCCCCCCCCCCCCCCCCCCCCCCCCCCCCCCCCCCCCCCCCCCCCCCCCCCCCCCCCCCCCCCCCCCCCCCCCCCCCCCCCCCCCCCCCCCCCCCCCCCCCCCCCCCCCCCCCCCCCCCCCCCCCCCCCCCCCCCCCCCCCCCCCCCCCCCCCCCCCCCCCCCCCCCCCCCCCCCCCCCCCCCCCCCCCCCCCCCCCCCCCCCCCCCCCCCCCCCCCCCCCCCCCCCCCCCCCCCCCCCCCCCCCCCCCCCCCCCCCCCCCCCCCCCCCCCCCCCCCCCCCCCCCCCCCCCCCCCCCCCCCCCCCCCCCCCCCCCCCCCCCCCCCCCCCCCCCCCCCCCCCCCCCCCCCCCCCCCCCCCCCCCCCCCCCCCCCCCCCCCCCCCCCCCCCCCCCCCCCCCCCCCCCCCCCCCCCCCCCCCCCCCCCCCCCCCCCCCCCCCCCCCCCCCCCCCCCCCCCCCCCCCCCCCCCCCCCCCCCCCCCCCCCCCCCCCCCCCCCCCCCCCCCCACAAGTCAGCCACCAAATCTGACGGGTCCCAGCTGTCAACGGGAGGAATAGTTTTTTTTGCATAACAAGGAGGCACTTCCTTCCGTGCGAAGATATAGCCGGTGGGTCCCAACTGTCAGGGGGAGGAAACATTTCTTTTCAGCTTAATAAGGAGGAACTTTCCTTGCATGCGACCATGGACCTCGTGGGTCCCAGTCGTCAGGCTCTCCACGTACAGTCCTCTTCCGATGACTCTCGTTTGTTGACCACGCCGCGCCGAGCACAGCGAGGCGGTGGACGACGGCGAGGCCCCGGACGGGAACGACCCGGAGATGGGAAGACGTGGCAGTGGAGTCGCAAATTGAGAGGAGTACAAGGGTTATAACTGGTTCTGGTGCGGCGTGGGGCTGCAGTCGGTGGAGAATAACAGGAGGTGTGGAGGGGTGGAGGGATAGCCTGGCCGGCGGTGGGGTAGCGCTTCGCAGCGATGCGTGCTAAGCAGAGCCGCTAGCCGCCAGAGGACGGACCAGGCGGTCCCTGCGACACTGGAGGAAGAAGACGAGAGATTGAAGGTGCATGCCGGCCGTTGGATATAAATCCAATGGCTGTGGATGTCATAATCATTTGTTGACTAAGTTGACAACGCCCTACGTAGGCTTCGACCTATTGGCCCACATGTCAGCCTGCAAAATGTGGCATATATTTAATCCATGTTTTCTAGAATGTACAGTCCATTTGCTGGGCTGGGTGAACAAATAATTTCGCGTCAATGTGGCCCATTTAATATTTTCTAAGAAATCCCACCCCATTTGCACTTTCTTGAAATACACGAGTTAGCTGGGCCTGTTCTATATATAATGTTAGGTTAGAAGGAGCAATTAATATCAAAAAATAAACCGTTGCGACACATTTTTTATATATAAAATTAACAAATTAGCGAGTTATTGCTCAAAATAAAAATGAGCGCGTTATTATTACATTGGTCCTTAAAATCTTCGCAAGCTTTTGTACGCAATCACCAGGATTTTCCTACCTGTGAGTCAAAAACAACCAGGATTTTCCTTGCCCACTTCTGTTAAACATTTACTTTTATAAGTTAATAACACGTGGGATGTTTTTATAATGTATATATAAGTCTCTATAAAATATACGATATTAGTAACCCCCCCCCCCCCCCCCCCCCCCCCCCCCCCCCCCCCCCCCCCCCCCCCCCCCCCCCCCCCCCCCCCCCCCCCCCCCCCCCCCCCCCCCCCCCCCCCCCCCCCCCCCCCCCCCCCCCCCCCCCCCCCCCCCCCCCCCCCCCCCCCCCCCCCCCCCCCCCCCCCCCCCCCCCCCCCCCCCCCCCCCCCCCCCCCCCCCCCCCCCCCCCCCCCCCCCCCCCCCCCCCCCCCCCCCCCCCCCCCCCCCCCCCCCCCCCCCCCCCCCCCCCCCCCCCCCCCCCCCCCCCCCCCCCCCCCCCCCCCCCCCCCCCCCCCCCCCCCCCCCCCCCCCCCCCCCCCCCCCCCCCCCCCCCCCCCCCCCCCCCCCCCCCCCCCCCCCCCCCCCCCCCCCCCCCCCCCCCCCCCCCCCCCCCCCCCCCCCCCCCCCCCCCCCCCCCCCCCCCCCCCCCCCCCCCCCCCCCCCCCCCCCCCCCCCCCCCCCCCCCCCCCCCCCCCCCCCCCCCCCCCCCCCCCCCCCCCCCCCCCCCCCCCCCCCCCCCCCCCCCCCCCCCCCCCCCCCCCCCCCCCCCCCCCCCCCCCCCCCCCCCCCCCCCCCCCCCCCCCCCCCCCCCCCCCCCCCCCCCCCCCCCCCCCCCCCCCCCCCCCCCCCCCCCCCCCCCCCCCCCCCCCCCCCCCCCCCCCCCCCCCCCCCCCCCCCCCCCCCCCCCCCCCCCCCCCCCCCCCCCCCCCCCCCCCCCCCCCCCCCCCCCCCCCCCCCCCCCCCCCCCCCCCCCCCCCCCCCCCCCCCCCCCCCCCCCCCCCCCCCCCCCCCCCCCCCCCCCCCCCCCCCCCCCCCCCCCCCCCCCCCCCCCCCCCCCCCCCCCCCCCCCCCCCCCCCCCCCCCCCCCCCCCCCCCCCCCCCCCCCCCCCCCCCCCCCCCCCCCCCCCCCCCCCCCCCCCCCCCCCCCCCCCCCCCCCCCCCCCCCCCCCCCCCCCCCCCCCCCCCCCCCCCCCCCCCCCCCCCCCCCCCCCCCCCCCCCCCCCCCCCCCCCCCCCCCCCCCCCCCCCCCCCCCCCCCCCCCCCCCCCCCCCCCCCCCCCCCCCCCCCCCCCCCCCCCCCCCCCCCCCCCCCCCCCCCCCCCCCCCCCCCCCCCCCCCCCCCCCCCCCCCCCCCCCCCCCCCCCCCCCCCCCCCCCCCCCCCCCCCCCCCCCCCCCCCCCCCCCCCCCCCCCCCCCCCCCCCCCCCCCCCCCCCCCCCCCCCCCCCCCCCCCCCCCCCCCCCCCCCCCCCCCCCCCCCCCCCCCCCCCCCCCCCCCCCCCCCCCCCCCCCCCCCCCCCCCCCCCCCCCCCCCCCCCCCCCCCCCCCCCCCCCCCCCCCCCCCCCCCCCCCCCCCCCCCCCCCCCCCCCCCCCCCCCCCCCCCCCCCCCCCCCCCCCCCCCCCCCCCCCCCCCCCCCCCCCCCCCCCCCCCCCCCCCCCCCCCCCCCCCCCCCCCCCCCCCCCCCCCCCCCCCCCCCCCCCCCCCCCCCCCCCCCCCCCCCCCCCCCCCCCCCCCCCCCCCCTTTTCTGGGCTATGCGCCAAGCAATATTTTTGGCGTTCACTCTCCTAATACTTGGAGTTTGACAACTAGTTGACGCCGGTTGATACTCGAATGAATATAGGCACTTCTTCTTGTCAACATCGATGCTTGTCTGAGTGAACTTTGGAGGACATAGCCGCAGCATAAGTACCTGTCCATCTGATCTTTTTGTGCAGTTCTACTGAAATCACCCAATGTAATGATTTTCCTGCGAGTTCAGGCTCCAAGTTACTGCTTTATGAAATTGGCAAACAGTAGCACAATACCAAATTACCAATACATATGACAAGCACAATAATCAGGATAAAGACTAGTACCAACCTGTGTGAGGTAGCATATCAATTACTATTTCCTTTGACTGGAAGCCGAGATAAGCCAAGTGACTGACAGCAAAGGAAGGAAGCAAGCCCAGATTAGCGACTGACATGAAAGGAAGGAAGCTGTCAAGGCAATGAAGCACCCAAAGTTTTTGTGCAGTTCCACCAAAATCGAGCATCCCTGTTGGCACATATATTGAGAGAGCGAGATTACTGTCAGCCCCTCCGAGATTGGATCTGTCTCTCTGTCTCTCTCTGTTTCTGCGTTCTCTCTTCTGCCCTTTCACCGTTTCGTATATATATGGAGATCCGTAACTCCGATTGGATTGAAACCTTCGCCCAGATTTTTCTCCGAAAACAAAAATGAGCGCGTTGTTATTACATTGGTCCTTAAAATCTTCGCAAGCTTTTGTACGCAATCTCCAGGATTTTCCTTGACTGTGAGTCAAAAACAACAAGGATTTTCCTTGCCAACTTCTGTTAAACATTTACTTTTATAAGTTAATAACACGTGCGATGTTTTTATAATGTATATATAAGTCTCTATTAAATATACGATAATAGTAAATATATAAATATATATAATGTGGTTAGAAGGGAAAACATAAATTGGACACAACATTATTATTCTTATATATAGATAAATAGAACAGAGATCTGCGTTTTATTAAAAAAAATACATTGGGCTGCCGATCTTTAAGAAAAAGTAAAACCTACGCTGGGAGGCCCATAGGCCGGTACGTACATGATGGACCTCAAAAAATAAGTTGAAACCATTGTCTCCGTATGTCGTGGGTTGCGCATGTTAAAAAACAAAACCTAGGCCTAGCTGATACTTGTTTGTCTTCTGAAAAAAAATGATACCAGCTAGATCCCCGATACCCCTTTCCCACAACAACAACAAAAAAAAGATCCCCGATACCCCTGAAAAAAAAAGCTCCCCGACGACAGTCATCATTGGAAATTTATTTCGTTTATTGACTAAGGTTGACAAACCCGTGGGCCCCAACATCAGTATACAATTAGGAGGAAGCTTTTTCCAATGGGGCACTTGCTTGCGTATGGCTTGGACCTGGTGGGTCCCCACTGTCAGTCTCTCAACATACAGTCCTCTCCGGATTCCTCTCATTTGTGGAGCATGTTGACAACGGCATATGGTGGCGCCACGGCGAGCGCACACGGACGGGAAAGAACCGGAGCCGGGGAAGACGCCTTCATTCTTTCAAACATACCACACTAGCCCGGTGGCTGCAGCCCTCTCACCCAAAAGCTGTAGTGCCTCGGTTCGATTCCGACTGGTGCAGTTGATAAATATCTAACACTTGCCAAAATTTCGTCCCTAGTTTACCCCGTTTTTCGCACACTCAACATTGTCATGCCATTTTGAAAATAGCATATCTTTTTGACTTTGCATCTTATGAAGATGTGCTATACATGAATGCTGATCAGCATGATGTTAACTTGTTGTTAGTTCCATTTTTTACCATGAATAAAATTTCCAACATTATGTTATCCATGTTTGAAAAGTGCCTGTTGATTTAAGTGCTCTGCCTCTGAAATATGCAGTTTCTTATCTGAAAATCACTTGGACAAGCAGCCATCACCGGTGTTGGATTCGATGCCACGCTTCTTCAATCCCCCGGCAGGCGCGAGGGAGAAATAAACCTCCGTCCCATGCTGCCGGTTGGGGAATGGAGCAAACTGGATTAAAGAGGGGGCCAGCAGCGCGACTAAAGAAGCAGATCAGACGTGATTTTTTTTCAGTGGATGGCTCTCGATGGCGTTTTTTTACTTGCCTCTGCACCATACAACTTGTATTTTTAGCCTCCTAGTCCGTGGTGGTCCAGCAGCCCATTTGATGGGCGGGCTAACCTACAGAAAGCAGTGCTCGATTTTTCATCAAGCCCAAAAACAACGCAGTACTATGTTTGTTTTGAGGCCGAAAACATTACGACATGGTTTGAGCGGAGGAGGGGGGAAGACAGAGAAAAAAGATTAAAAAGAGCTGATGTGCCGTTGCTACCCTAACAAGCAGGTGCAATTCTTCTTGTGAAGAAGATGTGCCGTTGACACCCACACATCACAAATCCCATAGTAGACATACTAACATGTTCACACGCAAGTACAAGAGAAAAGGTAAACATTTGTATCAAACTCAGGTTCACAGGACACGTTCATATTCATAGCCAACATTCACAATCAACAACTCAAAAGATTCATATATACACAAGTTCAGCATGTCTATGCATCCAAATGATTGATAGATCACAAGACAATATTCATAGATAAAGCACAAAAAGGTTCAGATATACACATGTTCAGTATGTTTATGCATCCAAATGATTGAGATCACAGCCAATATCATCCATGGACAAACTTTAATTACCTATGGTACAGACTGGTAAATGGTGTTTAGTGGGAGGTACTTCTTGCTAAAATTAATGCTTGTACGAGTAAACTTTCGAGTACATAAGAGGCAGCATAGACAATCTGAACTTTGCTTGTAGGTTTATCCTCGAAATAGTGGCCTCGTGCCGAGGGAGGTTTGAGCAACTTGGCCACTACTTTCATCCAACTAGTTTACTGGCTCTTCTTGGTCCTGTAGCTCGCCAAAATTCTACATTGCAGACAAGAAAGGAGGCGGTTGATAAAATGAACCACCCACATTTTTGTGCAGTTCAACGGAAATGGAGCATCCCTGGCGTGCAGACTGATTAAGTTCCAGATGAATATATGCGTCAACCAACTTGTCTAGAATCTTTAGACTCCATGCCATACAGTTCGCTACCATATGTGTCGATAACCAAAAGGCACAAGTTGGGACCAAAGACTGGACTGCATTTTTCTGGGCAATGCGCCAAGCAATATTTTTGGCATTTACTCTCCTAGTACTTGGAGTTTGACAACTGGTTGACGCCGGTTGATACTCGAATGAATATAGGAACTTCTTCTTGTCAACATCGATGCTTGTCTGAGGAGTACATAGCAGCAACATAAGTATTTGTCCATCTGATCTTTTTGTGCAGTTCTACTGAAATTGCCCAATGTAATGATTTGCCTGCGAGTTCAGGCTCCTAGTTACTCCTTTATGAAATCGGCAAATTACCAATACATATGACAAGCACAATAATCAGGATAAAGACCGGTACCAACCTGTGTGAGGTAGAATATCAATTACTATTTCCTTTGACTGGAAGCCGAGATAAGCGAAGCGACTGACAGGAAAGGAAGGAAGCAAGCCGAGATAAGCGACTGACAGGAAAGGAAGGAAGCAGTCGAGGCAATGAAGCACCCAAAGTTTCTGTGCAGTTCCACAAAAATCGAGCATCCCTGTTGGCACATATATTGAGAGAGTGAGATTACTGTAATAGTGGGACTAGTTGATGAAACCTACACTAACAAATAGAAGCACCCTCATTATCTTAATGGGTAAAGTTAGCAACATAGTAGTCTTACTTAAAGAGGGGTATTAGTTTATTTAATCAGTGCCAAATAGCTCAACACTCAAAGCATTGCCATGTATCATAGGTTGCAAAACTTTAACGTGCAAAGGTAAAGGAGTTTCTCATGACAGTAGCACGATGCAAATAGAGATGACAGCAAACTAATATGGATGAAGGCCTTAGGCCGGTACCAACCTGAGAAAAAAAGCTTATTCATGTAGTCCCAGAAGAGATGATAAAGCACTCACTGGAATCACTCAATAGTATATATTTTTGTGCACTTCAAATGTATGGTTGAAATCACTCTTGTTTACTAGTGGTGAGATTATATCGAAAGATTATCAAGAACTTCCAGTAGATTTAAAGCACTGGCTGGGATACAGTTCATTGTATTGTCTTGTGTAGTTCCACCAAAATGTATGATTGGCACAACATGATCCCTGTTTGCACAAGTAGGAACAAGGTGAAACCTTCATTAGCTTAGTGAGAAAGGATAGAAATACATTAGCTTATTACTCTAACAGTAGCATCAAATTCATGATGGACAATACGCAAAACATTGCTCATTGAACAAATGGAAATAAATTGACATGCAAAACAATAGCACTATTATGTCATGACACTACCAAGATTCCCTCCCTGCTCCACCACATGATTCACCTCCACAGACACAGATACACACGTACATGATTCAACATAGGGTTCTACTAAAGATTTGTTTAACTCCAACAGGAAAATTAGGCAGCAATAAATTAGTGCTACTTAAGTACTCCTAATTAATTAAGTGACCTTGCAGGAGAGACAACAGAAGTGGAAGGGCTCCCTGGAGGATCGTCTCACATGTAAGGTAGACATTGCCGGAGCCCTTGAATGGCCTCGACTGAGGCCTCGGCTTCAACAAGATCATCTTGGCACTGTTGATCGTTTAGAGCTGGGTCACAGATGCATCCAGAATCCAGTTAATTAGTATGATGTGTCATCAACCCAAGTACTACTCTGCTGCATTTCTCTATCTATCTCTACTCTACTCCTATCTACTCTACTCTTATAAAAAACAGAGTTGGTCATGATGGTGTGCATGCCATCCTGCAATATAGGCCGTCCAATTTATATCTGATGGATAGGAAGAAAACTATGGCAATTTTGCAAAAAGGTACCCACACCCCTCTCCACATTTGCAAATAAGGCCTTCCCTCGTTCATCCTTTTCTCTCACAAGATAAACTACTCATACAAATGCATCTTGATGTTACGTGTAACGCACGAACATCTTGCTAGTCTTCCAAGTAAATTAAGACTAGTAACAACACAACAATACAATGCCACTAGCAAGATGTCAGGATAACATAGGATGGTACCATCGTGTGATTACCATTTCCTCTTTATTCTTCTTCTTCTTCCTCCTCTTCATGCTGTGTTTCTCTTTCTCCTCACTAGTTGGTGAAACCAAGTACATGATTGGCCTTCTATTTCAGAATTGGTTTTGTCAGTGAGGGAGTACAAGTGTACTACTAAACAATAGCAATATTTTCTCATGGCAGTCGCAAAATAGAGATGAACACATGCATTAAATATCATTCTTACCTAAAGGAAGGTTATGGTGCCAATATGGATGATGATGATTGGAACACATATCTCCCTTTGTGCAGTTCCACAAAAATGAACCAACGTTTCCATTCTGACATTCCAGTTAAACAACACAAAAGTCACTTCTTTTAAGAAGTGTTTTGTGCAGTGCACCAAAAGGTCACAATAGCAACGAGGTGAAATGGATATCCCTATTTGCGCAAAAAGCTATAGAGGAAACAGTCAGAGTCTCAAACAATTACTGGCAAAAACAATTGGCTAAACTTGTCATGGCTTATAATAGTGGCATGGCTTCATTTTACCAGGGGCATTAGATTAAGAACAGCTAAATATTTGGTATAAGGGCATGGGACAGTGGGTGCATCAGCAGTCCAGCACCATGTACCTAAACCGGGGCATAAAGTGGTGATTCCGAGTTTGTTGCCCCGAGAAACAAACATCCAAGAAACATATCTGGGTTGGTCCCATTTTTGTTCACTCTAGCCACCTACTCCTATGTGTGGATAGCAAATCTAGTCCTGGTCATACCACTGTGTACAGCGTTTCCCCTATATTTCCCTTTTCGACCAAGAGACCGGTTGGATGACTAGTCTGTACTACTTTCACCCCCTTCCCTTCCTGTTTGTACCAAGTTCGATGTACATACTAAATTTCCCCCCTTTATTTCTTGTTTGAACCAAGTAGAAGATTCGACTCCATGAAGTAGCTTTACCTCTAACAATAGAAAAAAATGTGACGTTGGACCATCCGATCGAGAGGGGCTGAGAGGTAGAAAATGATGCACACGCAGCGACGTAGCAAGCTGGGGAAGTAGAACTAGGCCGGTTTCAAAGGAAGATATACCTGAAGGTCGTCGGGACGTGGATAGGTGGGCGGCGGGAGGCCGGATCTGCCCACACTAGGGCAGCGACGAAGGTATCGGAAGACCTCCCTCACCGGCGCTCGGCCAGAGATAACAGTGCGGCCAGCAGTGGGTCTCCTCCCTCGCTATCGACGACGGCCTAAATGCTGCCCCTCCTCCCCTCCACTGGCGGAGGGGGATACGTCCGGATCTGTAACTAGCGGTGAGGATAGAAAGACAGTGTTACCACCGCTATCTTGTTTAGACCTGGAGAGGATGAGAGTGTGTGAATAGAGAAAACCTAGCAAGCAAGCACAGAGGCTCGACCTATATATATACGTATAGTGGGGTAGTTTTATTTTTTCACTCCATCAAAACAATCGTTTAAAATTGTGTACGTGTCAGGTCGCCATTTTTTGAGTTGTTGATTGTTTTTTGAGATAGCTACCCGCTTCTTCCAAGTGGTGTTACGGTGTGCCAGGTCGCACTTTGTATAGTTCAACTCTAGTACTAGCCCCTCCATTAAATGAACAACCACCGCCTCGTAAAATTTGTGAACAAGCCCACGGCTAAAAATATCAGAAACATGGGCTACCCCAACATGCATTATTATTTATATTTTCTATGTGGGAGTACCCTCAAAACAAAATGTGAGACTACAATATTTATTGGGCCCCTTTGTAATTTGTGCTAAATTTTGACCAAAGATTTAACTGACAAAATGTTAGTGCATGTTAACAAAAATTATATCCTTTGATTCGTATTTGAACATAGTTTTCAATGATGTAATTTTTTGTGACATGCATGAACATTTGGTTAGTTAAATTTATAGTCAAAATTTGGCACAGATTATCATAGGGACCAAAAAACCAGGACGGAGCTCCTCGTCTGTCGTCCAAACTACTAATGTACAATATATGACTAACCGCTCTATGTACATGCGGGACATCAAAGCATCCGGGCCCGCGTGCCATCCACCAAATCATAGCGAGGTGCTACAGTCGAGACTCACCGGTCACCCCGGTGTGGCCGTCATGACCCATCATTTCACAAAACCCACACCTTTACCAACAGTGGTAAAGTGGCCTCGAAGTGGCCTCAAAGTTGGACTGGACGAAGCAACCATCATTTCACTGGAACGCTCATTGAAGCCCTTTCTCCCCTTTCTTGAAGAAAACCTCACTCCAGGCTACTCACTTCTGCCATTTTTCTTCTGTACCGACGAAGGAAAGGTGGGCGAATCAGTGATGCTACTATATTTTCATTCCAAGAATCTTCTTTTTGCGAAGCACCGACCGATTCTCACAGCCTATTCTTTTCCCGTTTTCATTGCGATTGTGGTTTCCTTTCGATTACTTTTTGTTTGTCAGTTCATTGATGGATCCTGGAGCACTAGGCAAAGAGTTGCCGGTGGACAACCCACTCGAGACAGAGATCTCCAGGAAGTGAGCACCGACCAACGATTTGACCATGTTGGCGGGCGAACCCATGGAGATGAAGAACTCCAAGAAACAAGCACTGGCCAAAGAGTTGAGGACGTTGGTGAACGAACTCCTCAAAGAAAGCTGGAAGAACAGCAAGGGCCCCATCGTGCCTACCCCAGAAACTCTAATGGCCACCTATGAGAGGCTCAAGGCCGAGTTTGAGGAGATAGTCGCCATTGAGAAGCAGTATTTCCCTGGCATGGTGATGGCCCCCATCAAGGAGATGGCCCCCATAGGGATGGGATCCCCCAGTGAGCTGCACAATGTAAAAGATAATGGCTTACCATAGTTGTGGTTTTTGATCATTTGCAATGTGCTTGCTAATATGTTAGGGTTGTGCAGGTGCTGGTGGATGTCCTTGATGATTCCGATGTCGCGGTCCGTCCTGTGGACAACGCCCCAGAGATCGTTTTCGATGTCACGGTCCGTCCTGTGGACATTGCCCCGGAGATCAATTCCGATGCCGCTGTCCATCTCGTGGACATTGCCCGAGAGATCGATTCCAATGCCGCGGTCTGTCCTGTGCACATCACCCCGGAGATCGATTCCCATGCCACTGTCCGTGCTGTGGTCATTGCCCGAGAGATTGATGACAATAAATAGTTGGTCACGCTAATCCTTCAGGGTAGTTTGCATTGTGTTTAATTACCAGAATGATGTGTGTTATCAAACCATCTTTGGGCTAGTGCACTGTCTTGTGTGGGCGGTACTTGGTACTTTTGTTTGATAGTGAATCATGCGAACCCTCTCCGAGTTATGGAAACAGATGTATCCTCACCAGCTTTTGATGTAATATATGGCATGCTTAGATGTAAGTTTGAACTATTTATCATATCAGCAGGGCTTGTTTGATGATTCTTGGTGTTAGTAGGCTAGCTACTGTGCGAGCTATAGTACTTGCAAAACATTCACCAAAGAGAAAAGTTGGGGCTGATGAGCTCGTGGTACGCTTATAGGTCTGATCCGTTGTCGATCGGCCAATAGCCCAAGCTCCTAAAATTGTAGGCTTAGTGATCGATCAGACAATAGTCGACATGGATACATTCAGGCCTCATTTGGTTCATAGGGTAGGAAAATCGTAGCAATAGGAAAGTCATAGGAAATGAGATGACATGTATCTTAAATCCTATTAGTAGGAATAGGAAAGGATTTGCCCTTTGATTCACATCATAGGATTTTTTCCATTGAGTCTAGGCTAATGTTTATTTTCCTATGAAATGTGGAGGATAGGAAGAATTCCTCCGAAGGAATATGATTCCATTACTATAAACCAAAGGGCTCTACCAAAATTTTTCCTATAGAAATCATATCCTATGAAATTCCAACAAGATTCCTCTAAACCAAAGGAGGCCTCACATTAATAGCCAGCAAAATTGGCATGTACTTGTAACATGCGTGAATGTGTAATTTTTTTGTTGGAAGCGTGAATGTGTAGTGATGTCGTACTTTCGAAGTAGCTACAGAGAGTGTGTACGTGTGCTAGGGACGCAACTTCATTGACTTACTGCACCTGCCTTTGGGTTTATGACAGGTGGGCCCAATAGGTGGCTGGCCTACCTGTCATACAGCCAAAGGCAGGTGGTAGAGGGGTTGTGGGATGGAGAGAGATCTAGAGAGAGAAAGAGCCTCTTTCTACTCCTAATCGTTAGATTGGCAAAGGATATATTTTGAGAACACAAAATCATAGCAGTACAGAGACGTACTCCCTCCATTCCAAAATAGATGACTCAACTTTGTACTAACTTTGAAACGGAGGGAGTACAAATCCTAGGCAGGCTAGTTTGGCCTAGTGGGTTTCAGTGATATGACGTGCTACAGTGCCGTCCAGTCTTCGCGTGTGGTAGCAGTATTGCGGGTACAGTAAGTTTTCTTGAAGAAGCAGAATTCAACGAAGTCATGATGTTTCCTTCGTCCGACCAACTTATAGTGGGAAAGGTTGGGCCTGCGCTACGATCAGGGTGGACCAGGATAATTTTGTGCATGGCAGGTGGACCAGGATGGTCGACGTCCCACATGTCGGCTGATACGTCTCCAACGTATCTATAATTTTTGATTGTTCCATGCTATTATATTATATGTTTTGGATGTTTTATATGCATTAATATGCTATTTTATATGATTTTTGGGACTAACCTATTAACCTAGAGCCCAGTGCCAGTTCCTGTTTTTTTCCTTGTCTTTGAGTTTCGCAGAAAAGGAATATCAAACGGAGTCCAAATGGAATAAAACTTTTGCGATGATTTTTCTTGGACCAGAAGACACCCAGGAGACTTGGAGTGCAAGTCAGAAGAGCCACGAGGCAGACACAAGGGTGGAGGGCGCGCCCAGGGGGGTAGGGCGCGCCCCCCGACCTTGTGGGCCCCTCGGTGACCTCCTGACCTAGATCTTATTCCTATATATACTCAAATATCCCAAAAACCTCCAAGCGAGCCACGAAACCACTTTCCACCGCCGCAACCTTCTGTACCCGTGAGATCCCATCTAGGGGCCTTTTCCGGCATCCTGCCGGAGGGGGATTCGATCACGGAGGGCTTCTACATCAACACCATTGCCTCCCCGACGAAGCGTGAGTAGTTTACCACAGACCTACGGGTCCATAGCTAGTAGCTAGATGGCTTCTTCTCTCTCTTTGATTCTCAATACCATGTTCTCGGATGTTCTTGGAGATCTATTTGATGTAATACTCTTTTGCGGTGTGTTTGCCGAGATCCGATGAATTGTGGACTGATCAGCTAATATATGAATATTATTTGAATCTTCTCTGAATTCTTATATGCATGATTTGATATCTTTTCAAGTCTCTTCGAACTATCGATTTGGTTTGGCCAACTAGATTGTTTTTTCTTGCAATGGGAGAAGTGCTTAGCTTTGGGTTCAATCTTGCGGTGCTTGATCCTAGTGACAGAAGGGGAAACGACATGTATTGTATTGTATTGTTGCCATCGAGGATAAAAAGATGGGTTTTTCATCATAATGCTTGAGTTAATTCCTCTACATCATGTCCTCTTGCTTAAGGCGTGACTACAAAAAAATACACTTCCGTGGTGATACGTCTTTGTCACAGTAGGTCACGTTTTCTGTCATGCATGTACATCCATGACAAATTTAGGATATAATCAAGATAGTCATACCTGTGCTGTCGTAGAAGTGTTCCATGACATTACCAAAATTATCATCACGGAAGTGTCCACTTCCATGACGATAAATCACGCGTCACAGAAGTGCTTTCATCAAGGGTGACCGACACGTGGCATCCACCGTAACGGAACACCGTTAAGCTATCGGGTCCGGTTTTGGATCCGATAACCCGTTAATAGCCCCGACCAATGGGGATTTTCCATGTGTAAAATCATCATTGGCTGGAGGAAACACGTGTCGGCTCACCGTTGGGACAGATGTCATCCACTCATTGGACCCAAAGCGCCTATGATACGTCGACACGTGGCACGGCCCAACAGAGGCCCATTCCTGTGAAAAGGCCGGCCGTTTGACTTGGTCAAAAGGTGGCGGGCCGGCCCACGGAAAGCCTGTTAACGGCCTGTTCGCATATAGCCCATTTACAGCCCGCTAACCCAGGGCCCGTTTACGGCCTATCCAAATTAGGCCCAGTAGCGTCATCTGGGCCTTCCAATATAATTCCAGCCCATTTTAACTTCCGGCCCATGTATGGCCCATGACGTCTTTCAGCCCATATGAGGCCCTTAGTAACCCTCGGCCCCTTAACGGCCCGTGGTAAAACTGGCCCGTAACGAACAGTGTATCACTTTATACCCATTAATGGCCCATTATTCCGTTGGGCCATTTCCAGCCCATGTTATCTTTCGACCTTCTCAGGGCCCATTTACTCTTGGGCTCATTTCCAGCATTCGGTTACTTACGGCCCGTTACTGTCATTTTCTGCTTGTGGGCCAAATTCAGCCCGTGGTTACAGTCGGCCCGTTTGTGGCCCGTTAATACGTTGGGCCGTTTTCATGTCAAAAAAAACCCGTTGGGATGTTTTCATAGAGTTATCAAATACGGCCTATTAACGGCCCATTATTGTCCACGAATAGTATGGCCCATGACTGGCGAAATGATGATACGGCCCATAGAAGGCCCATGGATCCTACGGCCCGTAAAAGGCCCATGAATCGTACGGCCCATAAAAGGCCCATGGATCCTATGGCCCGTATAGAAGGCCAATGGATCCTACGGCCCGTAGAAGGCCCATGGATCATACGGCCCGCAGGAGACCCATGGTTACAACAGTCCGTGTGTTGCCATGATTATTTTGGCCTAGTTTCCAAAAATAGGTTATTGTGGCCACTAGAAAAACACAGAAAAAGAACTGCAGTGACTACAAGCAAACAACTAAACAAGACAATAAGGAAATAAATAAATAAGCAAGCAATTAATGCTAGCCTATTACCACTATTACACATATTACATCCACTGGGCATCAAAGTTCGCCACCAGTGCAAATATAGGGAACAAAGCAGCATATTACGTACACTGGCCGTCAAAATTGGCCACCAGTGCAAATAAACGCGGCAGCAAAACAAGAGCATAACTGAAACAACTTCAGAAGAGCTCAAGAAATGTGGTATCCACCATGCTGGCAATAAGCTTAGCAAGCTTATTAGCTTTGTCCTATTTGGCGCTAAAATCCTCCAACGCTTGCTGTTGCACCAGAAAGTATGCATCTGAATGCTCCAGGGACTTCCGCAGGCCTTCCGCTTCTTGTCGCAGCACAGCTGATCGATGTCTTTCAGCTTGTAGTTGAGACTCAAGAAACTGAACTGATTCAGACAGTGAGTTTGAATAGCTTGTGCAAGCGGTAGTGGCCAGTAACTCAAACACTAAACCAAGACAGGACTTTGGGGTTGTCTCACTGTCATCGAGATAGTCTTCCTTAGCTATTTTATCAGCTTTGTTGGAGACCAACAAGGATGTGTCACTATCCTGAACCTTATCTGCATTACTTCCTTTACCATTGCTTAATAAGGCACTCTTCCCCAATATTCTGTCAGCATTCTAAAAGAAGAAACAAGCAGACACATAACAGGTTTAGCATGTACTAGTATATGAAACTCATTTCGGTGAACCAGTTCATTAGTAAGGTGGACAGGATTAAACTACCAAGTCTTCTATTGCCAATCAAACAAACATATATCTATGTCCTATGGTCACTACATTGTCTTGCCAAATCAAAATAGAGACACAGTTCAAATCATATCAGTTCAAGACAAAGCAGCAGTGAAAGAATACAAAGCGTGGGAAACTACACGGCACAACAAGATTTCAGATGGGTACCACGAGTCTACATGTACAACAACATTATTTGCTCTGTTGTGATGCTAGTAATGTGCATGATATGAGAAGTCAACTTTATACACAATTGAAATTGAAATCAACAGAGCTATTGATAAGAGCAAGCCTGTTGAAGAAACATGCGTGAACATACCTGCTGTGCCATTGGAGTTTCGATTGGATCCTTCAATTTAAAAATAAGTTTGTATGAGTAAATACAGTGATACAAGAGCAAAGCAGTATGCACGATAGCAATCATAGTTAAAAAAGGCCCGCCTAAGCGAGCGCTTAAGCGCTCCTAGGCTCTAGGCGTTGGCGAAATGCATTGCGCATAACTACGCTTAATCTGTGCATAACTGCGCATAAGCATGCACTTTGGTCAGTAAAGCGCAAGGCGGTGGCAAAACGCACAATTAACGCCTAGCGCTTTTTGGAACTATGATAGCAATGGAATCTTAAATTAGAAAAGTTGTTCTTCAGGTTTAGGCACTTGTTCTACATGAACAGAGTACAGTAAGACGCAAGAATATAGTACTTAAATATAGAAAATGAGCTCATAGACCTTACCACATTCTTGGTTCGGGACCAGTACAGAACAAGGCATTCCCAGTCATCGTCCAGTAAATGTGTCTCAGGAAAATGTAAGGGAATTTGATGAGTTTCTTTGCCGGTGAAGTACATTTTCTTCAGGTAATTCTGATACTGCCACCAAGCATTCTTGAAGATAGCAGAGGTATTAGCACAGGTTACCTCATCCTGAGTTTCCAAATCGGTCCTTCTCTATAGAGAAAAATGGGAAAATTTGATGTATTATAACCATCATGGAGGTAGGATGTATGGGATAAAGCAAAGTAATTGCCATGAATAACATTACTTACACATAACTCCTGGACAAACACCTGCAACTGGCATTTTCCTTCATCTTCAGTATAATATTTCCAAGATGGGAAGATACGCACATACGATTTAACAACATCAAATGCGATAGATGCTAAACTACGACTAGCTAGTTGTGCTTCCTCCACAGGAATAGGCGTACTAACTGGTGGAGTTGGGGTTCGCCGTGGTAGTACCGACCCTTTGGGCACTGGAGCTGCCTTACTAACTGCTCTTGTTTGGGAGCTCTGTGGTGGAGATGGTGATGTGTCAATAGGAACTGGGTTACTATCTACTGGGGTTGGGGTTAGATTGGGTGAAGCTGGTTCTCTGTCCATCGCAGTAGGGGTACAATCTGTGAGAGTTTGGGTTATGTGTGGTAGGGCTGGTTCTCGTGCATGTACAACCGGGGTGCCATCTTCACCAAGAGGTTATAGCCCATTTACAACCCGCTAACCCAGGGCCCATTTATGGCCTATCCGAATTAGGCCCAGTAGCGTCATCTGGGCCGTCCAATATAATTCCAGCCCGTTTTAACTTCCGGCCCATGTATGGCCCATGACATCTTTCGGCCCATATGAGGCCCTTAGTAACCCTCGGCCCCTTAACGGCCCATGGTAAAACTGGCCCGTAACAAACAGTGTATCACTTTATACCCATTAACGGCCCATTATTCCATTGGGCCGTTTCCAGCCCATGTTATCTTTCGGCCTTCTCAGGGCCCATTTATTCTTGGGCTCATTTCCAGCATTCGGTTACTTACGGCCCATTACTGTCATTTTCTGCTTGTGGGCCAAATTCAGCCCGTGGTTACAGTCGGCCCGTTTGTGGCCCGTTAATATGTTGGGCCGTTTTCATGTCAAAAAAACCCGTTGGGCTATTTTCATAGAGTTATCAAATACGGCCTATTAACGGCCCGTTATTGTCCATGAATAGTACGGCCCATGATTGGCAAAATGATGATATGCCCTGTAGAAGGCCGATGGATCCTACGGCCCGTAAAAGGCCCATGGATCGTACGGCCCGTAGAAGGCCCATGGATCCTACGGCCTGTATAGAAGGCCAATGGATCCTACGGCCCGTAGAAGGCCCATGGATCATACGACCCGTAGGATGCCCATGGTTACAACAGTCCGTGTGTTGCCATGATTATTTTGCCCTAGTTTCCAAAAATAGGTTATTGTGGCAACTAGAAAAACACAGAAAAAGAACTGCAGTGACTACAAGCAAACAACTAAACAAGACAATAAGGAAATAAATAAGCAAGCAATTAACGCTAGCCTACCCCCCCCCCCCCCCCCCCCCCCCCCCCCCCCCCCCCCCCCCCCCCCCCCCCCCCCCCCCCCCCCCCCCCCCCCCCCCCCCCCCCCCCCCCCCCCCCCCCCCCCCCCCCCCCCCCCCCCCCCCCCCCCCCCCCCCCCCCCCCCCCCCCCCCCCCCCCCCCCCCCCCCCCCCCCCCCCCCCCCCCCCCCCCCCCCCCCCCCCCCCCCCCCCCCCCCCCCCCCCCCCCCCCCCCCCCCCCCCCCCCCCCCCCCCCCCCCCCCCCCCCCCCCCCCCCCCCCCCCCCCCCCCCCCCCCCCCCCCCCCCCCCCCCCCCCCCCCCCCCCCCCCCCCCCCCCCCCCCCCCCCCCCCCCCCCCCCCCCCCCCCCCCCCCCCCCCCCCCCCCCCCCCCCCCCCCCCCCCCCCCCCCCCCCCCCCCCCCCCCCCCCCCCCCCCCCCCCCCCCCCCCCCCCCCCCCCCCCCCCCCCCCCCCCCCCCCCCCCCCCCCCCCCCCCCCCCCCCCCCCCCCCCCCCCCCCCCCCCCCCCCCCCCCCCCCCCCCCCCCCCCCCCCCCCCCCCCCCCCCCCCCCCCCCCCCCCCCCCCCCCCCCCCCCCCCCCCCCCCCCCCCCCCCCCCCCCCCCCCCCCCCCCCCCCCCCCCCCCCCCCCCCCCCCCCCCCCCCCCCCCCCCCCCCCCCCCCCCCCCCCCCCCCCCCCCCCCCCCCCCCCCCCCCCCCCCCCCCCCCCCCCCCCCCCCCCCCCCCCCCCCCCCCCCCCCCCCCCCCCCCCCCCCCCCCCCCCCCCCCCCCCCCCCCCCCCCCCCCCCCCCCCCCCCCCCCCCCCCCCCCCCCCCCCCCCCCCCCCCCCCCCCCCCCCCCCCCGTTTAATGTACAAACATTGTCGACAAATGGAAATGTAATGAAGAAAAGGATGGGCAAGATATCATTCAAATATATGATGCCTGGTTAAACAGGATGGAATTGCACATTTCACATATATTATGGCTGGCTAAAAGACATGAGACTGCATAATTCCCATATATGATATAGAAACTAAACAGGTGGCGACAGAACATGTCTAAACTAAGCAGATGGCATATATGATGTCAAAAGTAGGCACTGCAAGGCAACATATGCATGATATGACTAACATCATCATGCCAAGGTAGAGCAAACACCTTGAGGGGTAAATAGGAGTGGTCAGCGGTGTCTGAATTCGCCTCAAAACAGATATCTTCCTCTGGATTACAATCTGGAGAGGGGTGGGGAGGGTTTGCCATTGAACCCACCATGGAGCGATGTCTGCATGACATTGTATTGCCGCGCAAAACTCTTCTCTTTTTCTCTACATGTTCAGCATGACTGTGTACAATATCTGACATGCATACGAAAAACATATGGTGAGATTATATAAGGAGAGCATGCAGAAATTTAGAGAGATGGTAACAAGCAGTGGATGGATCCAAAAATAATGATAGCAGGCTGACGATTGCTTTAATTTAATAAAAAGACAGATGATGATTGCTTTACTATTTGTTTCCCACCCAAGATGAACAACATAGGCATACCCTAGGTGAACCAGATATTAGATAGAGATACTATTCATTGCTTCCTCAATATGTGCCCCACAACTAATTTAGAACTCAAGTTTGAACATTAATTTGGACCTGACTTGGAGTCCAAGAGGTGAACAGGACGATAAAGTAGCAGGTAATTTTAAGCAATGCATAACATAAGCAGAATCAAAAGAGTGCAACCTCTCTTGTGGACCCGTGTACTCCTCAGGTTCATCTGCTGAGTCGATGATGGTGATGCCATTGCGATGGGTGCCGGCGGCAGGGAAGGAGATCTGAGGCGGCGAAAGACGGTCAGGAGTCGTGATGTCTGGTTTGGTGGATGTTTCTGTCGATGGAGCAGCTCAGGTGAGGTGGACGATGTCGCGGCAGGAGTAGGACAAACCACACAAAGTTCCCTTCGACACCTACCTGTAACTGAAGTAATTCTGTAAGGGCTCATTTGGCTTGCATGATTCTAAAAATGCAGGGATAGGAAAAATACAGGAATAGGATAGGAATGCACATGGTAAACAGAGCATTTGTAAACACAGGATTTCTGTCAACTTGGGTGTTTGGTTTACAGGAATTGGAAGAGTAGAGGAATGCAAAGAAACATGGCCAAAATAAAGTGAAACCATATGAAAGCATGTACAGTTAGAATGTTATTCTGCCACTAATGCACTTGGTCTTGTTTTCATGCATAGGATTTTGAAAAGTAGGTCCAGGTGGATGTTTTGCTTCATTCCTTTCAACAAAATGCATGAATAATTGAATAGTAGAGTGCCATTGGAAAATTCCCTATTGCTATGTTTTTCCGTCGAACCAAAATAGCCCTAATGGATCAACATGAATGTATAGTAATAAGTGATGCAACAAGTGTACAACCTCTTTGCCGTAGCCGTGTCGACCTCAGCATCATTGGGTTGGTCGCTGAAGCAGTTGAGGCAGAGGTGGCTGTCGGAGGTGTGGAGGAAGATCTAAGGAATCTGTAGACGGC
Organism: Thinopyrum obtusiflorum; assembly: GCA_036873465.1. NCBI lineage: Eukaryota > Viridiplantae > Streptophyta > Magnoliopsida > Poales > Poaceae > Thinopyrum > Thinopyrum obtusiflorum. The sequence goes on along the minus strand of JAAAWM010011272.1, from coordinate 27,479 downwards.
GTCCAGGGCACTGCTCTGTTGTGATGGATCGTTCTGTTGTTGGAGCAGCTCTGGTGAGCCGTAAGACGTCAAGGCTGAAGCAGCACAAGACAGACATTGTCAATCTCAAGTGGGATTCTAATAGCATCTCCAATAGATGATGTAAAATAGATGTAAAATTTACATCACCAAAAACCACCTGACTACAACAGATGAGGTAAAAACTGTTGACTCTGAATGTAACTGTCGAAACTGAAATTTACTGTGGAATCTGAATGTTACTATTGAAACTGAACGCAATGGTAGCAGAGAGGCACTTGACATGTAGTTTAGGCAGGGCCTGCAGTTCATCTTCAACCTGCACCCCCCTGAGCCGCCAGCCACCACCGGCCGAACCACTGGCCCCAGCGCCGCCTCGCCGCCCCAAAACAACTCCCCACCACCGGTCCGCCGCCGCCCCGGCCAGCCCTATAGGCCCCCCGCCCCCCACCCTGAACCCTAAGATAGATCGTGGGGTACCTCTTCGGCGAGCCCCCGTCCCCGCTGCGGGTGGTTCTTCCTTAACTCCGGCGAGCCCCCCCCACCCCCTGAAAATCGACTGACCCAAAAGTCGATTCAGTCGACTGAAGTGTAGCTAAATCGAAGCAGAGCAGTAGCACGAGCGAGAGGGAGAGCAGCAGCAGCAGTGCGAGCGAGCGAGAGCCAGAGCAGCAGCACCTGGGCGAGCGAGCGATCGAGCGAGAGCCGGACCAGCAGCAGCAGTGTGAGCGAGCGAGAGCCGGAGCAGCAGCAGCAGATCCGGCTGGTATGGACGCCGCCGCCGAAGGGGCCTCGCACTAGGGGAGAGCCGCCATGGAGATGTCGCCCGCGGTGCCGGCTTCAAGGTAGCCGCTCCATGGGGGTGCGGGATGGAGCACCGTCGGCGCCGGGAGGTCGAGCTAAGGAGAAGGTGCAATGCGATGAGTGTACAACCTCTTTGGTGGTGCCAAGTAGGCCTCGGCTTCGTCCGAGGAGTCGGTGAGTATGCTGCGGTTCCGGTGGCGCAGGTTAAGGCGGCGCTGTGGGGATGGAGCAGCCGCGATAGACGAGGCGATCATCGGAGCAGCTCCTTGGAGGTGGAGGACGGGGCGGCTGAACTGGCGGGACGACGAGATGGATGACGGATCCTCATCCGGGGAGATGGACGAGGGACGTCGAGCTGTTGCGGTGGACGGCGGCGTCGGGGAAGAGGCTCCGGCTGGGCAGTGGTGAGGTGGCAGACAGATGAGGGTGGGGTTTCGCGACTGGAGCGGAGAGGTTATGGCGGCCTGGGATTTCGAATGGCAAAAAGGAGGCGATGGGAGGGGGTGAACCATGACTTAGGGACGCGCTTGTCCAAAATGTAGGGTGTGTTACAAAAGTACCCCCCACCGATTTGAACTAGCGGCCCTTTCGGCTCAGGGTTAGAAGGGGGATTTCGCGTGTCGGGATTTGGTAGCTGGAGGGAGTTTTCACGCGCGTTGTAATTTTGGGATAGAAAGGCACGGGTTGTGAAGGCGCCAGTTTTGGGAGCACGATATCTGAATTTTCAGGATATAACAAGGCGAGGGTTGAATTTTAGGGACAAGCCTAACGTGTAATATTGTACTTGTACGTACCAAATCAATTCGCACTTCCCTCAACCAAAAAGAAAACAAAAAAATAAAACTATCCCCCCCCCCCCCCCCCCCCCCCCCCCCCCCCCCCCCCCCCCCCCCCCCCCCCCCCCCCCCCCCCCCCCCCCCCCCCCCCCCCCCCCCCCCCCCCCCCCCCCCCCCCCCCCCCCCCCCCCCCCCCCCCCCCCCCCCCCCCCCCCCCCCCCCCCCCCCCCCCCCCCCCCCCCCCCCCCCCCCCCCCCCCCCCCCCCCCCCCCCCCCCCCCCCCCCCCCCCCCCCCCCCCCCCCCCCCCCCCCCCCCCCCCCCCCCCCCCCCCCCCCCCCCCCCCCCCCCCCCCCCCCCCCCCCCCCCCCCCCCCCCCCCCCCCCCCCCCCCCCCCCCCCCCCCCCCCCCCCCCCCCCCCCCCCCCCCCCCCCCCCCCCCCCCCCCCCCCCCCCCCCCCCCCCCCCCCCCCCCCCCCCCCCCCCCCCCCCCCCCCCCCCCCCCCCCCCCCCCCCCCCCCCCCCCCCCCCCCCCCCCCCCCCCCCCCCCCCCCCCCCCCCCCCCCCCCCCCCCCCCCCCCCCCCCCCCCCCCCCCCCCCCCCCCCCCCCCCCCCCCCCCCCCCCCCCCCCCCCCCCCCCCCCCCCCCCCCCCCCCCCCCCCCCCCCCCCCCCCCCCCCCCCCCCCCCCCCCCCCCCCCCCCCCCCCCCCCCCCCCCCCCCCCCCCCCCCCCCCCCCCCCCCCCCCCCCCCCCCCCCCCCCCCCCCCCCCCCCCCCCCCCCCCCCCCCCCCCCCCCCCCCCCCCCCCCCCCCCCCCCCCCCCCCCCCCCCCCCCCCCCCCCCCCCCCCCCCCCCCCCCCCCCCCCCCCCCCCCCCCCCCCCCCCCCCCCCCCCCCCCCCCCCCCCCCCCCCCCCCCCCCCCCCCCCCCCCCCCCCCCCCCCCCCCCCCCCCCCCCCCCCCCCCCCCCCCCCCCCCCCCCCCCCCCCCCCCCCCCCCCCCCCCCCCCCCCCCCCCCCCCCCCCCCCCCCCCCCCCCCCCCCCCCCCCCCCCCCCCCCCCCCCCCCCCCCCCCCCCCCCCCCCCCCCCCCCCCCCCCCCCCCCCCCCCCCCCCCCCCCCCCCCCCCCCCCCCCCCCCCCCCCCCCCCCCCCCCCCCCCCCCCCCCCCCCCCCCCCCCCCCCCCCCCCCCCCCCCCCCCCCCCCCCCCCCCCCCCCCCCCCCCCCCCCCCCCCCCCCCCCCCCCCCCCCCCCCCCCCCCCCCCCCCCCCCCCCCCCCCCCCCCCCCCCCCCCCCCCCCCCCCCCCCCCCCCCCCCCCCCCCCCCCCCCCCCCCCCCCCCCCCCCCCCCCCCCCCCCCCCCCCCCCCCCCCCCCCCCCCCCCCCCCCCCCCCCCCCCCCCCCCCCCCCCCCCCCCCCCCCCCCCCCCCCCCCCCCCCCCCCCCCCCCCCCCCCCCCCCCCCCCCCCCCCCCCCCCCCCCCCCCCCCCCCCCCCCCCCCCCCCCCCCCCCCCCCCCCCCCCCCCCCCCCCCCCCCCCCCCCCCCCCCCCCCCCCCCCCCCCCCCCCCCCCCCCCCCCCCCCCCCCCCCCCCCCCCCCCCCCCCCCCCCCCCCCCCCCCCCCCCCCCCCCCCCCCCCCCCCCCCCCCCCCCCCCCCCCCCCCCCCCCCCCCCCCCCCCCCCCCCCCCCCCCCCCCCCCCCCCCCCCCCCCCCCCCCCCCCCCCCCCCCCCCCCCCCCCCCCCCCCCCCCCCCCCCCCCCCCCCCCCCCCCCCCCCCCCCCCCCCCCCCCCCCCCCCCCCCCCCCCCCCCCCCCCCCCCCCCCCCCCCCCCCCCCCCCCCCCCCCCCCCCCCCCCCCCCCCCCCCCCCCCCCCCCCCCCCCCCCCCCCCCCCCCCCCCCCCCCCCCCCCCCCCCCCCCCCCCCCCCCCCCCCCCCCCCCCCCCCCCCCCCCCCCCCCCCCCCCCCCCCCCCCCCCCCCCCCCCCCCCCCCCCCCCCCCCCCCCCCCCCCCCCCCCCCCCCCCCCCCCCCCCCCCCCCCCCCCCCCCCCCCCCCCCCCCCCCCCCCCCCCCCCCCCCCCCCCCCCCCCCCCCCCCCCCCCCCCCCCCCCCCCCCCCCCCCCCCCCCCCCCCCCCCCCCCCCCCCCCCCCCCCCCCCCCCCCCCCCCCCCCCCCCCCCCCCCCCCCCCCCCCCCCCCCCCCCCCCCCCCCCCCCCCCCCCCCCCCCCCCCCCCCCCCCCCCCCCCCCCCCCCCCCCCCCCCCCCCCCCCCCCCCCCCCCCCCCCCCCCCCCCCCCCCCCCCCCCCCCCCCCCCCCCCCCCCCCCCCCCCCCCCCCCCCCCCCCCCCCCCCCCCCCCCCCCCCCCCCCCCCCCCCCCCCCCCCCCCCCCCCCCCCCCCCCCCCCCCCCCCCCCCCCCCCCCCCCCCCCCCCCCCCCCCCCCCCCCCCCCCCCCCCCCCCCCCCCCCCCCCCCCCCCCCCCCCCCCCCCCCCCCCCCCCCCCCCCCCCCCCCCCCCCCCCCCCCCCCCCCCCCCCCCCCCCCCCCCCCCCCCCCCCCCCCCCCCCCCCCCCCCCCCCCCCCCCCCCCCCCCCCCTAGGTGGTGTACGTATACAAGAAGAGAATAGGTGCACCGTGCACGTACTCACGCTTCGTGCCCAGCCACACCCGCGCGGGTACATGGTGGAGCTCATTTCTGTATGAAATGGCAGCCCACATGCTAATCTGAACACGTGTAGCGGTTGTTTACCTACGGAGGTCGTGTACCACGCGTGCACGAAACAAAGTTCGACTTGATGCGTTGGCGCGTTATTTTTAAGTAAAGTTATATCGCTCAATGGCACGTACACAGAATATAAAACGATTTTTATGGAGAAAAACGTAGTCCGCTCCACTATATACAATGGAGCCTGCCTGCCTGGTTTGTCTCTCTTCAGAGTATCTCACACAACGCTGAGGTGGCCTCTCTCTCTCTCTCACCGTTGGTCACTGATCCGGCCGCATCCCGTCCGCCGGCGGAAAGGGAGGACGTGCATCGTTTCTCCGTTCGATGGCGCCGAGGCAGCACGTCCCGATCTGCGGCACACACCGTTCTCTCTGACCAAGCTTCGGCGTGGTAGGGCCTACGCCACCTGCTCTCTACCGCAGTATGGGCAGATTTCGCCCGCCGCCGCTCACCTAGTTACATCCCGACGACCTCCAGGTATCCCCTCCGGCCTTGCTCCACTGCCTGTTTTCCCACGTCGCTGCATGTGGATCTTCCATAGTTCTTTGCCCAAAACGTAGCTCGTCCGGCGTACTTTCCATATTGCAATCTCGTCCTCACACCGTTTTAGACAAACACAACCGTGTTGTTATCTTCCCTTAGGACAAGGAATATGCTTCTTTTTTGTCGTCGCATGTGTCATCAACTGTTATTGGCCAGTAATTGTTTCCTTTCTACCTCTTTTTTGCAAACAGGGCTATCCATTTCACCTCGTTGCTATTGCGACCTTTTGGTGAACTGCACAAATCACTTTTTTCTTAAGAGTGTTTTGTGCAGTTCTACCAAAATGTCACACGGGCAACGTCTCTACATTTCAGTGCGACTGCATAAAGGGAGATTGGTTTTGCTCTATCCTCCTCATCCAACTCCGAGCCTAATCTTCTCCAACTAGTTAGTCTTAAGAGAGACTGCAAAGGTGACCGGCTTCTATTTGTGTGTTTATTGTTTCATCAGCAGTCCTCTATTATCGTAATCACACTTAATATCTTTGGAATAGGGACGCTCAGCTCTATTTTAGTGGAACTGCACAAAATGATCAGAATGTTGCATGCTCCAGACAGCTACTTTTTTTCCCAACATGCCTTCTTGATTTAGACAGAGCTAGGGGGACGTTGTTGCCAATGAAAGCATGGATCAATTTTAATTTAACACCTTCTCACAACTTTGTCTTTAGTTGTGATGTAAATATTAGCTCTGATTAGCAAGGAAGTTAGTTTTTTATTGTTTCCAAAAGAGCATCGATGGCAAGACACACGAAACAAAAGCTGAAAGCTCACACCATTGTACAATTTCATGTCGCTGGAAAATTATTTGTATAGTACGTCAATTATGTAAACAAATGCTGGAAGCTTGATAGCATTGCCAGAAGCCTCTTCGGCATCCGGGTCCATGCGCCATGCACAAAATTATACTCCTTCGTTCCTAAATATTTGTCTTTTTACAAATTTCAAATGGGCATATTTTAGAGTGTAGATTCACTCATTTTGCTTCATATGTGTACTCTCTCCATTCCTAAATATTTGTCTTTCTAGAGATCTCAACAAGTGACTACATACGGAGCAAAATGAGTGAATCTACACTCTAAAATATGTCTATATACATCCGTATGTAGTAGTCCATTTGAATCTCTAAAAAGACAAATATTTGAGTAGTCACTCGTTGAAATCTCTAGAAAGACAAATACTCCGGAGTATATTTAAGAACCGAGGGGGTAGTGCACAGCCGCATGGGAGACTCAGACCGGTCGTTGCGCCGCATTAATAGTGAGTAATGAGCAGTCAAATCATAAGCCCCATCTTTCCCACTGTAAGTTGCTCGGAAGAAGCAACCATCAATACACTCTTCTTTGAATCCGCTCATACTACTCCATCCGTCACTGTTTATAGAGCGCGCTTCAGAAAAAGAGAAAATCTCTGGGACCAAGGCGACGAGTGATCGGCCTGAAAAATAGCATTGGTAGTTATAGCACGGCGTCTATTACTAGAGGAAATAATGCGTACACACATGCATGCAGTGCTTCCACCCCGGGTACACACATGCATGCACTTACTCCACTCCGTAGTACTACATCGAGAGAAAATTGCGGTTACCACGCCCTAATTAATTAAGCATTAAACCAAACGCGTCTAAAGTCTCTCTGGTGGTGGAAATGGATTGAGAGAAATGCATCATAATGAAGCGCGCCCTGTAAACTGTGACGGAGGGAGGAGTAGTATGAAGGTGCAAAACCAAGTACGCGTATGGCCAGTCGGTCAATGCACCTCCTCTTGGCATATCATTGACATGTGGGACCGGAGTGTGAGCAAACCAATCTCAATTGACGGCAAAATGGCCAACCCGCCGTTCCTTGAGAGAGACGAGGAGCGAGAACACACAGACGGGCTCGCACGGAGGCCAAGATATATTCGAGCATGGTTGATCGATATCATCATTACATGTTGGGCTGCCGTTTTCCGCCCTTCTCCAGAATAAATGTGTACTTTATCAGAGATTAAAAAAAATAAGAGTACAGAGGCTCCACCATGCGGTTCTAGTAGTAGTACTACACGTACTACTAAACCTTGCGCTTGGCTCTTCACCTCTTCGTGAAGTCGAACAATGATGGTACTCCACATGTTCGGTACTACAGTGTATGCCTCTGGCAATCTGACACCGAATGAACTGATGCATGTCCACCGCCTGGGCGAGGGTACGTTGCATTAGTCAAAAGGCGTAAGCGAGCTTCACCTTGTCCTGCAAGCTTCTCCTTGTTCTGCGAGTTGACGGGACACACCAACAAGTAGTGCTAGTCCATACTCCCTCCTTTCCGTTTAATATGGCTTAATCTTTTTTGCGAGTAAATGAGAGATCTTTATTCATATATAAGCATTCTTAGGACGATCAGCCAAGACACTGGTCACTAGGAAGCAAGGTACCCCACAAAAAAAGAAGTAGGAAGCGAGATGTTTCATCAAGCCAGCTCTCGGCCACATTCAAAGTGCAGCAAGCACGGTTCGCACAAAGATGCGCCGCAAGATTTGCTGACCTGTTTACATGCTGAATAACAAAAAAAGAGGAAATATTACCGAGCACTCCTATTTGTAACAGGATATGAGCCAGAATTAAGCGAGAATTGTGGCGAGTGTTCCCCCCCCCCCCCCCCCCCCCCCCCCCCCCCCCCCCCCCCCCCCCCCCCCCCCCCCCCCCCCCCCCCCCCCCCCCCCCCCCCCCCCCCCCCCCCCCCCCCCCCCCCCCCCCCCCCCCCCCCCCCCCCCCCCCCCCCCCCCCCCCCCCCCCCCCCCCCCCCCCCCCCCCCCCCCCCCCCCCCCCCCCCCCCCCCCCCCCCCCCCCCCCCCCCCCCCCCCCCCCCCCCCCCCCCCCCCCCCCCCCCCCCCCCCCCCCCCCCCATTGCGCTCAATATATACATTTTTCGGTGTTTATACGGTCACTAGCTCACCCTGGCTGAGTATGCGTGTGCATGCACGTGTAGGTTGAGCACTTGAGCGTGACCATGTGTGTTCCGTCTTGTGCTCGGACATGCATGCCTTAGGTCGTCGCGCGCGTTTTTGCGTCCATGTGTACATGTGACTGTTGCATACACGTAGGGGGAGTACGTGTAGGGGCCACTAAAGGAGCAGTCAAATCACACAGTAAGTTAGTCGGAAGAAGCAACCATCATTTCACTCTTCAATGACACGTACGCAATATAAAATGGTTGATATGGAGAGAAAAAGAAAATCACTATATATACACTAGCAGGAGCCTAAGCTACAAGCCTGCTTGCTTGGGTTGCTCTCTTCACAAGCATAGAATGACGGTGGCCACACCGCTAGTCACATATCCGGCCTGATCCCATAGCCGGGGGAAGGGAACAATGTTCTGCGTAGACGTGGTCGACATCGGCGAGGGAGAAAATCCATAGTCGGCGCGTCCCAATCGGGGGTCACCGCGGTATGGGCCGATGCCACGTCCCAACCGTCCTTCTAGCTACAGCCCGACGTCCCAGGTAGTCCATCTTCCTTTTGGAGCTGGCTTGCTCCACTGCCGCAGCTCCATCTCGATGTCGATCTTTCTCTACTTCTACCGGCTTCTACTTGTGATGAGTTTATGTCTCATGAACTAGTGCCAGTACTATTATTCTAATCACACTTCTTCAATATCTTTGCCATCAGGGATGCTCAGCTCGATTTTAGTGGAACTGCACAAAAGCATCGTATGATCCGAGGGTGCCAGCCGTCTTTCCTTCGACAGGTTCTACCTGGCCAGGAATTTAAATCCTGTTTAGGGTTTAGGGTTTTAAGTCATAGTGACCCCATCAGTAGTTTTTCTTTCGTACACGCTCTCACAACTTTTGTCTTTCGTTGTGAAGTAAATATTGGCTATGATCTGTGAATCATTGAGATGCATCAGCATGCGTGTTAGTTTTCCTTTGTATTTGATGGAATGTTGTAACGGGGCAACCTTGGAGTAGGAATGAAAATGGAGTGGAAAGTTTCCATTTTTCTGGAGAAAAAATGGAAACGGAGAGAAACCAACGTTTCGTTTCGTTGGATCGCGCCATCGAGCAAAACCAACATTTATATCACGTCTGTCGTGTTCGTGTCTCACCCTCCTCCATGGCTCGACCCCACATGGTCGCTCAGCATGCCACTCACCACAAACCGAGTATACGATAACTTTCCCGCCTGCTTGTCGATGGATCGCGCCATGGAGTACTAGAACTACTGGAAGAGATTGATGAGTTGGGGGAGGACAGCTAGCTGTAGGACGGACTCCCAAGAACTTCTTACATGCATGTTGTGGCCGGCTATTGCGACCTTTGAACACGGAGCAGTCGCGTGCACCTGGAAGCGGCGCAGGCGACGCTCTCTCGGCCGGCGCGCCGCTTCAATGCCGGCGCCAGTGAGAGGTCGCGTCCACTCTGGCCGGGCATGAATGCGGCACTGACCATTTCGGGCGGGAAGCACACGCGGGTGATGAAGAGGGTTCGGGTTGGTCAGGAGCGGCCGTGGCAGCGGTCCGGACGCCCGCAAACAAGAGATGATGTACGTTAATATTGCCGCGTATATAATTAACAACGTAAATAATGTGCCAGTTGGACAAATATGATTGGAGATGGAGATGGCAATGGAATTTTACGTAAACACGGCTATGCATGTCTATGTCTATGTGTGTGTGCGCGACGACTCTCGCGACCTGGAAGCGGGGGCGTGTTTTTGATCGAGTTTTCTTTCTTGGTACGTTAAAAAATTGTCCGCCAGTTTTCGTTTCTTTTTTCCGGGAACACGCGTATTCTATTTAAAACCACTGCTATGGAGAGATTGTTTTACTCCATTATAGCCTCTTGTTTGATAGAGTTTCTCGCGTCTCGCTCTCTCACCCTCTCCATATCAAAACAAGATGACAGTGTCCACACTATCTCTCTCCTCACCGGTGGTCACAGATCCGGCCAAATCCTGTCCGCTGCGGGAGGTGAGGAGGTGCAGCGTTGACGTTGTCGCCGTCAGCGATGGAGGAAGCCGATGCGCACCGTCCTCTCGGAGCCGGCGCTGGCGCGGACGAAGGTCCTCCGCGCCCTTGTTCGCTGCCGTCGTGTGGGCAAATCCTGCCCGCCCGCCTAAGCGACATCTCGCCCACCTGAGGTATAACTTCTTGTACTGGTCCAGCTCCCCAGGTCGCTGCATGCGGGTTTTCTTCTATGCGACTACTCCCCAGCTCCCCATGTATAGTAGCTAGGGTTCGTCGGCTGGTCCAACATCACCTACTATTATAGAGGAAATGCCACTCGAAAAGTTGTCCTGATTTATGCCTCGGTGGAGGTATACATGTTGTTTCGACAAAAAGTACATGGTGGTTGTGCGGTCATTGTCCATATGCTCCTATTGCTGCTGCTAATCTAATACTATCACTGGTTAAATGAAGAAATGCTTTTTTTCTCGGGTATCCTGGTTTAGTTCCCATCAAGATAATCATGATGCTTCTGTTTGTTGGTGTACTTTTCATAATTCTTATTGACAATTGAGATGTCGTTGTTAATCTTGTAAAACAAAGTAACAACACTATATCCCTATTTTATATTTTTGGAAACAGCGATGCGTATCTCCATACCCGGGCATGTCTTCCTCAATTTTAGTGGAACTGCACAAAATTGGATGGCCATTGTTGTTCCGCCTCACTGTCCTCTGCCACGTGGTTCTTCCTTCCTCGAGCTTGACTACTGAGAAGAAACAGACCACAGTGAGGATTTGTCGAACTTCATAGGTGCCTCACCCAAACTTGATGCCAAATGGATGATGCATCACCACGATGACCTATCGATGCTCATGGTTGCACCTCATGGTTGCGTTGGCTGGTGAAGCTGATCGATTTTCAATGAAAAACAAGCTGTCTTCCATCAGTGCTCTTTGCTTGTTACCCACAAAGATGATATCCTTCGTCAGTTCACCTTGGTTGCGTTGGAAACGCAGTCGTCTTTCACGCTGGTGCAATTTTATCACACAATTGGCTATGAACCAAATGTTTCCTCGAAGAAGGATCGATGTTGGTACTAAGAGCATAAGTTTTGTATTGATTTCTAAGCCTTCTCACAACTTTGTCTCTAGCTCCCCTGTAATTTTATTTGTCCAACTATTATCTTTGATTAAAAAAATGGTGTGGACTAAAAACCCGGATGGACGTAGTAGCCCTCCATTTTTATTTACTCCACATATTAGATTTGACTGAAGTCAAAATTTGTAAAGTTTGACCAAGTTTAGGCCGAACACAACTAACCATAATTATTAGAGAGGGCATAGGGAGGGTAGTGTACCGCACGTGAAGGACATGAAGTGTGACCAGGATGCGTGGATCGTTAGTTCATCGGAAGTGCTCCCTCCGTTCCTAAATATTTGTCTTTCAAGTGGTTTGCAATGGACTACCACATACGGATGTATATAGACATTTTTTAAAGTGTAGATTCACTCATTTTGCTCCGTATGTAGTCATTTGTTGAAATCTCTAGAAAGACAAATATTTAGGAACAGAGGGAGTAGTAGTTTTCTTCACTGGTACGTTAAATAAAGAGTTTCGTTTCATACTTACACAATTTAAAACGATTGTTATGGAGAGAATAAGAAAACCACTCCACTATATATTAGTCATATACATGAGTACTATATGGACGCAGCTCGTCCAGCTTCATTGACTTTAGTGCACCTGCCTTTGGGTTTATGACAGGTGGGCCCAAAATGTGGCTAGCCCACCTGTCATAAAGCCAAAAGCAGGTGCAGTTAAGGCACCGGAGCTCAGTCCGTACTACAGTATATATATAAGCTAGAGCCTCAGCGCTTATTCGCTAGGGTTTGCACTCTCCACACTCTCGCCGCACTACATATATATACACGCTGGAGGCTCAGCGTTCCTTTGCTAGGGTTTGCTATATTCACTGTCTCTCACCCTCTTCACCAGATCTAAACAAGACTGCATTATGGCCTCTGTCTCTCTCACCCCCCTCACCGCTGGCGAAGGAGGCGTCCGGATCCCGTCGCACCGGGAAGGGGAGGAGGTGCAGCGTTCACTCTATCGCCTTCGGCGAGGGAGGCAATCCGCTGCCGGCTGCGCTTTTCTCTTTCACCCAGCGCCTGTGCGGGAGGGCCACCGACCCCTTCTTCCTCGCTGCCGTATGTAGTGTGGGCAGATCCGACCTCCCGCCGCACGCCTTGCCACATCCCGACGACCCTAAGGTATAAGTTTCTTTGAAACCGTCATTTGTCTAGCTGCATGCTGATCTTTTTCGATTCTGTAGTCGAATCTAGGTCTTGATTCAAAGAGGAAAGAAGTGTGCGGTGGGGTGTAGCATGAATCTAGGACGTGGTTCAATGAGGAAAGGAGGGAGGGAAAGTAGTATAGACTAGCTATCCAGCCACTTTGTTGGTCGAAAAGGGAAAAAGGGGGTAACCCAGTACACACATCTGTAAGGAACCGAACTCTTTGTTGAAAAGGGAAAGAAACTGGGGGGTCGGGTAGTTTGTGCAGGACTAGATTTGCTGCCCTCACATCGGAAAAAGTTTCAAAGAGAACAAATATGGGACCAACGCAGATATGCTGCTTGGCTACATACTCTGCATCACCCATTTATACGTGTGGACGCACATGGTGCTGGCATGTCCCATGTCCCATCCACATGATCGTGCAGTGTGTTTTGAGATGTTGTGCTACTTGTATTGGTACTGTTTTAAATAAATGTTGAATTGAAGCTATTGTATTTTAAGCAATGCCACTCTCAGAATTAACTACTGAACTATTTTAAGAGAATTTCTCTATTAATATGAATCAATGCAATCGTTTTAGAAATGCTACTGTCCTATACTTTGTTTTCCATCAAGATAAGGTAGATGCTTCTTTTTGTGGCCGCATGTTTCATCCTCCTTTATTGGCAGTAATTGTTTCCTTTTTTGCCTCTGTTAAATCAGGGATATCTATTCAACTTGTTGCTATAGCAAACTTAAATGTCACAACGGCGACTTTACTTGATTTTAGAGTAACTGCACAAAACGAGATTGGATTTCCTATTCATGTTGGCAGATTCGTATGTGATCTTGTGTGCGTGATGATAGGTTGGTACTTGCCTTCATCCACATGATCGTGCAGTGTGTTTTGAGATGTTGTGCTACTTGTATTGGTATTGTTTTAAATAAATGTTGAATTGAAGCTATTGTATTGCTGTCTTTTCCCATTAAGTAGTGAACAAAACTGGGACCAACCCAGACATTATGCTTGTTGCTTTGTTACAACAAACTCTGCATCACCCCCTTTATAAGTAGATGGAAGCACATGTTGTTGTTGCGCCCACTCTCCCCTGGAACTGTTTATGCTTTTTGTTAATCAAATGCCGCTGGTAAAATTAAGCAATGCCACTCTCAGAATTAACTACTGAATCTTATTTCAAAACTACAACACTTGTTAGGGATTGGCGGGATTACCATTTTTGTGGCCGCATGTTTCATCCTCCTTTATTGGCCAGTAATTGATTCCTTTTTTGCCTCTGTTAAAACAGGGATATCTATTCAACTTGTTGCTATTGCGACATTTTGCTTCACTTAATTTTGGTGGAACTACACAAAATGAGACCGGATTTCCATATATGTGTTGAGATCTCTCTCAGGTCTTCCTCACGAGTTGTTTCAAATCTTGGTCTTGAAAGGTCAGTACCGACTTTCCTCGGAATTAACTACTGAATCTTAGTTCAAAACTGCAACACTTGTTAGGGATTGGCGGGAGTACCATTTCTGTTAGGGATCGTCCGGAGTACATGTTTAAGAAATGTATTGTTCAGATAATGTCTCTGCTATTATATATCATTTACAGTGTTTTACAAATGGTACTATCCTGCTTTGTAGTTCTTTCTACATGTTTAACCAAGGTAATCTTAAGATGATGTCTCTGTTAAAATGAATCAGTCACATTGTTTTAGGAATGATACTTTTCTGCTTTGTCGTTCTTTATACATGTTGAAACAAGGCATTGTTAAGATAATGTCTCAGTTAATATGAATGAATCACACTGATTGAGAATTGCTACTCTCCTGCTTTGTTTCCCATTAAGATAAGGTAGATCAGTAGATGTTTTTCTTCTGGGAGTACAAGTCATCAACCATTATTTCTCAGTAATTGTTTCCCTTATACCTTTTGTTGCTTACAGGGATATCAAAATTAAAGCTCGGTTTTATTCCGACTTTGATTTTAGTTCAGCTGCACAAAAGGAGCCAATGTGTCTAAGGCAAACTGCTGCATTAGTGGGTCCAGTTGGTCTTACCACTTTGCAGAAAGAAGCAGTCACTGTTTGCGCTACATTACACAAGGAATGATCGAGAAGCTTTACAGAGTATTAGTAGACGCTGGTGACATGACTAGTCTGCAGAGAGCATAGGAAACTCTACAACACGTGGAGTGCACTGGGCAAAAAGTGCCCAAACATGTACAGGAAGCCAGGACAGGACTCCAAATCTGTCAATGTCATTCTAAGCAACAATGATGGGGCATCTGGGTATGGTAATCTATTTACCGTACTTTCAGTTTGTTAGTCCACCGATTGGTGGGTTGACACTGGGGCCAATATTCATGTGTGTGCTGTTGTGTCTTTGTTTGCTTGCAGCATATAAATATGATATCCATAGGGATGCTCAGCTTGATTTTAGTGGAACTGCACAAAATGTCCAGATGGTTTGTGTCCTCCATAATACTTCATCATGCACAATACATCGAATGGTTCTCTAATCATTCGTCGTCACCTTGAGCCACTGGACTATATGTTTGAATGGTGCTGCCAGCTTCGGCCATTAAGAAGGGTAAGAAGAAAGACAAAAAGAGAGATGGCTGCTTTACTTGTGGTTCAGAGGAACACTGGGCAAACAAGTGCCCAAACAAGTACCAAGAAGCCAGGACAGGACTCCAAGTCTGTCAATGTCACTCTAAGCAACAATGATGGGGCATCTGGGTATGGTAATCTGTTTACCGTACTTTCAGTTTGTTAGTCCACCGATTGGTGGGTTAACACTGGGGCCAATACCCCCCCCCCCCCCCCCCCCCCCCCCCCCCCCCCCCCCCCCCCCCCCCCCCCCCCCCCCCCCCCCCCCCCCCCCCCCCCCCCCCCCCCCCCCCCCCCCCCCCCCCCCCCCCCCCCCCCCCCCCCCCCCCCCCCCCCCCCCCCCCCCCCCCCCCCCCCCCCCCCCCCCCCCCCCCCCCCCCCCCCCCCCCCCCCCCCCCCCCCCCCCCCCCCCCCCCCCCCCCCCCCCCCCCCCCCCCCCCCCCCCCCCCCCCCCCCCCCCCCCCCCCCCCCCCCCCCCCCCCCCCCCCCCCCCCCCCCCCCCCCCCCCCCCCCCCCCCCCCCCCCCCCCCCCCCCCCCCCCCCCCCCCCCCCCCCCCCCCCCCCCCCCCCCCCCCCCCCCCCCCCCCCCCCCCCCCCCCCCCCCCCCCCCCCCCCCCCCCCCCCCCCCCCCCCCCCCCCCCCCCCCCCCCCCCCCCCCCCCCCCCCCCCCCCCCCCCCCCCCCCCCCCCCCCCCCCCCCCCCCCCCCCCCCCCCCCCCCCCCCCCCCCCCCCCCCCCCCCCCCCCCCCCCCCCCCCCCCCCCCCCCCCCCCCCCCCCCCCCCCCCCCCCCCCCCCCCCCCCCCCCCCCCCCCCCCCCCCCCCCCCCCCCCCCCCCCCCCCCCCCCCCCCCCCCCCCCCCCCCCCCCCCCCCCCCCCCCCCCCCCCCCCCCCCCCCCCCCCCCCCCCCCCCCCCCCCCCCCCCCCCCCCCCCCCCCCCCCCCCCCCCCCCCCCCCCCCCCCCCCCCCCCCCCCCCCCCCCCCCCCCCCCCCCCCCCCCCCCCCCCCCCCCCCCCCCCCCCCCCCCCCCCCCCCCCCCCCCCCCCCCCCCCCCCCCCCCCCCCCCCCCCCCCCCCCCCCCCCCCCCCCCCCCCCCCCCCCCCCCCCCCCCCCCCCCCCCCCCCCCCCCCCCCCCCCCCCCCCCCCCCCCCCCCCCCCCCCCCCCCCCCCCCCCCCCCCCCCCCCCCCCCCCCCCCCCCCCCCCCCCCCCCCCCCCCCCCCCCCCCCCCCCCCCCCCCCCCCCCCCCCCCCCCCCCCCCCCCCCCCCCCCCCCCCCCCCCCCCCCCCCCCCCCCCCCCCCCCCCCCCCCCCCCCCCCCCCCCCCCCCCCCCCCCCCCCCCCCCCCCCCCCCCCCCCCCCCCCCCCCCCCCCCCCCCCCCCCCCCCCCCCCCCCCCCCCCCCCCCCCCCCCCCCCCCCCCCCCCCCCCCCCCCCCCCCCCCCCCCCCCCCCCCCCCCCCCCCCCCCCCCCCCCCCCCCCCCCCCCCCCCCCCCCCCCCCCCCCCCCCCCCCCCCCCCCCCCCCCCCCCCCCCCCCCCCCCCCCCCCCCCCCCCCCCCCCCCCCCCCCCCCCCCCCCCCCCCCCCCCCCCCCCCCCCCCCCCCCCCCCCCCCCCCCCCCCCCCCCCCCCCCCCCCCCCCCCCCCCCCCCCCCCCCCCCCCCCCCCCCCCCCCCCCCCCCCCCCCCCCCCCCCCCCCCCCCCCCCCCCCCCCCCCCCCCCCCCCCCCCCCCCCCCCCCCCCCCCCCCCCCCCCCCCCCCCCCCCCCCCCCCCCCCCCCCCCCCCCCCCCCCCCCCCCCCCCCCCCCCCCCCCCCCCCCCCCCCCCCCCCCCCCCCCCCCCCCCCCCCCCCCCCCCCCCCCCCCCCCCCCCCCCCCCCCCCCCCCCCCCCCCCCCCCCCCCCCCCCCCCCCCCCCCCCCCCCCCCCCCCCCCCCCCCCCCCCCCCCCCCCCCCCCCCCCCCCCCCCCCCCCCCCCCCCCCCCCCCCCCCCCCCCCCCCCCCCCCCCCCCCCCCCCCCCCCCCCCCCCCCCCCCCCCCCCCCCCCCCCCCCCCCCCCCCCCCCCCCCCCCCCCCCCCCCCCCCCCCCCCCCCCCCCCCCCCCCCCCCCCCCCCCCCCCCCCCCCCCCCCCCCCCCCCCCCCCCCCCCCCCCCCCCCCCCCCCCCCCCCCCCCCCCCCCCCCCCCCCCCCCCCCCCCCCCCCCCCCCCCCCCCCCCCCCCCCCCCCCCCCCCCCCCCCCCCCCCCCCCCCCCCCCCCCCCCCCCCCCCCCCCCCCCCCCCCCCCCCCCCCCCCCCCCCCCCCCCCCCCCCCCCCCCCCCCCCCCCCCCCCCCCCCCCCCCCCCCCGAAATATTTTTATCCCGAAATTTCTAGTCAGATTAAATATAAATTTGTATTACATAAAAATCTAACGAAACATTGCGCGCGCAACAATTAAGAATTAAGATTTTCAAAATCCATAAATAATATTTTATAAACTAATTTTGTGCTTGGTGCATTTTTTTATAGTTACTGCCCAGTTTTTATAATTACATCCCATTTATTATTTTTTAAAGCCCATTTTTCTGTTAATCCTAATGCATCCCTCCTAGGAAAGATTTGCAGCCCAGCGGGGCGGAGAATAACAAGTTGACCTTGCCTGGGTATTCCTCAAAAAAACGTATAGCTGGGCTAGCCATTTTCATCTTGAAAAAAATTAATATCTGGGCTAGATATCTGTCCTGGGCTAGAAGGGCCACAGCCCGCCCAGTTAATACCCTGCTCTCCTCTGAACAACAACGAAAACATCGCCAAGAAAAACTCTGCAGTGGTCACGCCTCAAAAACACAAATACTGCTCGAGCTACTTGGTCCCAGTTGTCGGCCGCACCTTGTGCAATTCTCTCGTTTATATTGACTACATAGGTTGACAATGGTGTGGGACCGTGATGTCAGGAAACCAGGAGGAAGCATAGTTGTACATAATAGGGAGGCACTTGCGTACGTACGGCTATGGCCCTAGTGGGTCCCTACTGTCATCCAGTCAAAATAAAGTCATCTCCTGAATCCTCATGTTCATTGACCATGTTAACAATGCTCGACGCCACGGCGAGCGCAACAACTCGAAGGACGACGGAGAGGGCCTCGCGGGCCCTACGGATGGTCTGATACTGCGCCCGCTGCTCATTCAGGAAGCCAGGATCATCGGACACCTATGAGCAACTTCGAGAGACTGAGACAACATGAAACGGTAAGGCCGCGCTTGGGAGCTCTGGTTTATTTCACACCTGTATTAAGATACAAGTGTAATTTACTCGTCATCAGAAACAACGCGTAAAATACAGGCGTAATGAAACCGAGGGCCCGAGGTCTGTAAGTAAAACCGGCGGGTTACACGTGTAATTTGAGAGACCGGTGTATATTTTACTAGTCAAAATCGACCAACCAAGCGCTTCGCCCTTAGACCATCTGCTTTTATTTACAAGCGTCAATTTTACAAGCGGTTTTGGTTGGAAAATGATGATCGAATCACGGCCTAAGATGATGAGTTGGTCGGAAGATCATATGGTTTCACGTCTAACCTACCCGACTTGTCGTATAGGCTATGAGTGAAACATAAGACGATGAACTTCCTAAGCACGGAAACAACAGAAGAGGATGATCTTCCTAACAAGCAAATCACTGGCGGGGGGGGGGGGGGGGGGGGGGGGGGGGGGGGGGGGGGGGGGGGGGGGGGGGGGGGGGGGGGGGGGGGGGGGGGGGGGGGGGGGGGGGGGGGGGGGGGGGGGGGGGGGGGGGGGGGGGGGGGGGGGGGGGGGGGGGGGGGGGGGGGGGGGGGGGGGGGGGGGGGGGGGGGGGGGGGGGGGGGGGGGGGGGGGGGGGGGGGGGGGGGGGGGGGGGGGGGGGGGGGGGGGGGGGGGGGGGGGGGGGGGGGGGGGGGGGGGGGGGGGGGGGGGGGGGGGGGGGGGGGGGGGGGGGGGGGGGGGGGGGGGGGGGGGGGGGGGGGGGGGGGGGGGGGGGGGGGGGGGGGGGGGGGGGGGGGGGGGGGGGGGGGGGGGGGGGGGGGGGGGGGGGGGGGGGGGGGGGGGGGGGGGGGGGGGGGGGGGGGGGGGGGGGGGGGGGGGGGGGGGGGGGGGGGGGGGGGGGGGGGGGGGGGGGGGGGGGGGGGGGGGGGGGGGGGGGGGGGGGGGGGGGGGGGGGGGGGGGGGGGGGGGGGGGGGGGGGGGGGGGGGGGGGGGGGGGGGGGGGGGGGGGGGGGGGGGGGGGGGGGGGGGGGGGGGGGGGGGGGGGGGGGGGGGGGGGGGGGGGGGGGGGGGGGGGGGGGGGGGGGGGGGGGGGGGGGGGGGGGGGGGGGGGGGGGGGGGGGGGGGGGGGGGGGGGGGGGGGGGGGGGGGGGGGGGGGGGGGGGGGGGGGGGGGGGGGGGGGGGGGGGGGGGGGGGGGGGGGGGGGGGGGGGGGGGGGGGGGGGGGGGGGGGGGGGGGGGGGGGGGGGGGGGGGGGGGGGGGGGGGGGGGGGGGGGGGGGGGGGGGGGGGGGGGGGGGGGGGGGGGGGGGGGGGGGGGGGGGGGGGGGGGGGGGGGGGGGGGGGGGGGGGGGGGGGGGGGGGGGGGGGGGGGGGGGGGGGGGGGGGGGGGGGGGGGGGGGGGGGGGGGGGGGGGGGGGGGGGGGGGGGGGGGGGGGGGGGGGGGGGGGGGGGGGGGGGGGGGGGGGGGGGGGGGGGGGGGGGGGGGGGGGGGGGGGGGGGGGGGGGGGGGGGGGGGGGGGGGGGGGGGGGGGGGGGGGGGGGGGGGGGGGGGGGGGGGGGGGGGGGGGGGGGGGGGGGGGGGGGGGGGGGGGGGGGGGGGGGGGGGGGGGGGGGGGGGGGGGGGGGGGGGGGGGGGGGGGGGGGGGGGGGGGGGGGGGGGGGGGGGGGGGGGGGGGGGGGGGGGGGGGGGGGGGGGGGGGGGGGGGGGGGGGGGGGGGGGGGGGGGCGTACCAAGGGCTTTGTCAACTTAGTCAATATGAATGATTCTAGCTGCAGTGATCGTACGATGTCCATCCAACGGCCGTAGTGCTTCTTCAACCTCTGGTCTTCTTGCTCCAGCCGCCCAAAGGAGCGCCGGTCGTGCCGCGTGCTCCTGCCTCCCGTGGCCGGCTGTGATGCCGCGGAGGCCTCACCGCCCCCTACTACTCCCACCGTTGGCCAGGCCATCCCTCTACTCACCCACACCCCCTGTTATTCCGCGGCGACGGCAGCCTCACATCGCATCCGAACCAGTGAACCCTCGTACTCCTCTCCGCGCGGGCTTCCACTGCCGCGTCTTCCCCGGCTCCGCGTCGTCCCCTTCCTAGGCCTCGCCGTCGTCCACCGCCCTGGTGCTCTCGGCGCGGCGTGGTCAAGTGGTCAAGGAACGGCTTCCATCGGACATGGACTGTACGTGGAGAGGCTGACAGCTGGGTCCACGACGGCAGCAAGGAAGTGCCTCCTTATTACGCGGAAAATAATGATTCCTCCACCTGATAGCAGGGACCCACCGGACGGGCCACCGTATTTCGTGAAAAAAATGTTTGCCCCCTGACTGCTGGGACCCACCGGACGGGCCACCGTATTGCGCGAAAAAAACATTCCCCCCGCTGTCTGCTCGGACCCACCGGAAGTGCCTCCTTATTACGCACAAAAAAATGAATACTCCGGGGGGGGGGGGGGGGGGGGGGGGGGGGGGGGGGGGGGGGGGGGGGGGGGGGGGGGGGGGGGGGGGGGGGGGGGGGGGGGGGGGGGGGGGGGGGGGGGGGGGGGGGGGGGGGGGGGGGGGGGGGGGGGGGGGGGGGGGGGGGGGGGGGGGGGGGGGGGGGGGGGGGGGGGGGGGGGGGGGGGGGGGGGGGGGGGGGGGGGGGGGGGGGGGGGGGGGGGGGGGGGGGGGGGGGGGGGGGGGGGGGGGGGGGGGGGGGGGGGGGGGGGGGGGGGGGGGGGGGGGGGGGGGGGGGGGGGGGGGGTAGCCTCACACTGCAGCCGAACCAGTGAACCCTCATACTCCTCTCCGCGTGGGCATCCACTGTTGCGCCTTCCCCGGCTCCGCGTTGTCCCATTCCTAGGCCTCGCCGTCGTCCACCACCTTGGTGCTCTCGGCGCGGCGTCGTCAACGTGGTCAACGACATTCCATCGGAAGAGTACTATACGTGGAGAGGCTGATAGCTGGGTCCACGGCCACAGCCCAGTTTTTTTTGTGAATTGCCAAGTAAGTCGCTTTGTCAGGCCTGTTGGGCTGCAAATCTTTCGAGATGAGGACAGCTTTCATTCGGCTAGCCGAGAAAATGGCCCATCGGTAATGAGAAATGGACTGTACATTTTTAAAACACATCAAACCGGCAATTAGTTTCAAAAATCTTTTCTTCATTTCGAGATTTGAAATTACATTAATTTTTACGCGTGGAGAATTTGTTGGATTTTATATTGATATACATTTATTTTTAAAATCAGTTTGAATGTGAGTCAAAATTTTGGGATTAAAAACAGTTCGGACCGCACCGAAATATGCAAAATTTCGTATAATTTTTTAACTGTGGCCACAATATGGGCTGTAATGCTAACAAAAAGAATATGGACTCCAAAAAAACCTTAATAATTAGCAAATGGGCTGTAAATTATTAGAAATAATGGCAGATGGGCTGTATGCTGTTTTCCAAAGATTTGAGGCTTTCCTAAAAAAGAAAGGTTAATGCACAATAAGTGACTGTTGGATGGCCATCCAACGGCCGTCATGCTTCTTCAATCTCTGCTCTTCCTGCTCCAGCCGCTCAAACAGGCGCCGGCGGGACTACCTGCTCCCTCCTCCCCGTGGCCGGCTGTGCTGCCGCGCAGGCCTCACCGCCCCACCGTACTCCCATTGCTGGCCTAGCCATCCCTCTACTCACCCACACCTGCTGTTATTCTCCGGTGACGGCAGACAAACCAATAAACCCTTGTACAGTCATACTCCCCTTCGCGTGGGAAACAACTGCCGAGTTTTCCCTGCCTCCGTGTCGTTCCCTTCCTAGGCCTCGCCGTCGTCCACCGCCCTGGTGCTCTTGGCGCGGCCTGGTCAGGGGGGGGGGGGGGGGGGGGGGGGGGGGGGGGGGGGGGGGGGGGGGGGGGGGGGGGGGGGGGGGGGGGGGGGGGGGGGGGGGGGGGGGGGGGGGGGGGGGGGGGGGGGGGGGGGGGGGGGGGGGGGGGGGGGGGGGGGGGGGGGGGGGGGGGGGGGGGGGGGGGGGGGGGGGGGGGGGGGGGGGGGGGGGGGGGGGGGGGGGGGGGGGGGGGGGGGGGGGGGGGGGGGGGGGGGGGGGGGGGGGGGGGGGGGGGGGGGGGGGGGGGGGGGGGGGGGGGGGGGGGGGGGGGGGGGGGGGGGGGGGGGGGGGGGGGGGGGGGGGGGGGGGGGGGGGGGGGGGGGGGGGGGGGGGGGGGGGGGGGGGGGGGGGGGGGGGGGGGGGGGGGGGGGGGGGGGGGGGGGGGGGGGGGGGGGGGGGGGGGGGGGGGGGGGGGGGGGGGGGGGGGGGGGGGGGGGGGGGGGGGGGGGGGGGGGGGGGGGGGGGGGGGGGGGGGGGGGGGGGGGGGGGGGGGGGGGGGGGGGGGGGGGGGGGGGGGGGGGGGGGGGGGGGGGGGGGGGGGGGGGGGGGGGGGGGGGGGGGGGGGGGGGGGGGGGGGGGGGGGGGGGGGGGGGGGGGGGGGGGGGGGGGGGGGGGGGGGGGGGGGGGGGGGGGGGGGGGGGGGGGGGGGGGGGGGGGGGGGGGGGGGGGGGGGGGGGGGGGGGGGGGGGGGGGGGGGGGGGGGGGGGGGGGGGGGGGGGGGGGGGGGGGGGGGGGGGGGGGGGGGGGGGGGGGGGGGGGGGGGGGGGGGGGGGGGGGGGGGGGGGGGGGGGGGGGGGGGGGGGGGGGGGGGGGGGGGGGGGGGGGGGGGGGGGGGGGGGGGGGGGGGGGGGGGGGGGGGGGGGGGGGGGGGGGGGGGGGGGGGGGGGGGGGGGGGGGGGGGGGGGGGGGGGGGGGGGGGGGGGGGGGGGGGGGGGGGGGGGGGGGGGGGGGGGGGGGGGGGGGGGGGGGGGGGGGGGGGGGGGGGGGGGGGGGGGGGGGGGGGGGGGGGGGGGGGGGGGGGGGGGGGGGGGGGGGGGGGGGGGGGGGGGGGGGGGGGGGGGGGGGGGGGGGGGGGGGGGGGGGGGGGGGGGGGGGGGGGGGGGGGGGGGGGGGGGGGGGGGGGGGGGGGGGGGGGGGGGGGGGGGGGGGGGGGGGGGGGGGGGGGGGGGGGGGGGGGGGGGGGGGGGGGGGGGGGGGGGGGGGGGGGGGGGGGGGGGGGGGGGGGGGGGGGGGGGGGGGGGGGGGGGGGGGGGGGGGGGGGGGGGGGGGGGGGGGGGGGGGGGGGGGGGGGGGGGGGGGGGGGGGGGGGGGGGGGGGGGGGGGGGGGGGGGGGGGGGGGGGGGGGGGGGGGGGGGGGGGGGGGGGGGGGGGGGGGGGGGGGGGGGGGGGGGGGGGGGGGGGGGGGGGGGGGGGGGGGGGGGGGGGGGGGGGGGGGGGGGGGGGGGGGGGGGGGGGGGGGGGGGGGGGGGGGGGGGGGGGGGGGGGGGGGGGGGGGGGGGGGGGGGGGGGGGGGGGGGGGGGGGGGGGGGGGGGGGGGGGGGGGGGGGGGGGGGGGGGGGGGGGGGGGGGGGGGGGGGGGGGGGGGGGGGGGGGGGGGGGGGGGGGGGGGGGGGGGGGGGGGGGGGGGGGGGGGGGGGGGGGGGGGGGGGGGGGGGGGGGGGGGGGGGGGGGGGGGGGGGGGGGGGGGGGGGGGGGGGGGGGGGGGGGGGGGGGGGGGGGGGGGGGGGGGGGGGGGGGGGGGGGGGGGGGGGGGGGGGGGGGGGGGGGGGGGGGGGGGGGGGGGGGGGGGGGGGGGGGGGGGGGGGGGGGGGGGGGGGGGGGGGGGGGGGGGGGGGGGGGGGGGGGGGGGGGGGGGGGGGGGGGGGGGGGGGGGGGGGGGGGGGGGGGGGGGGGGGGGGGGGGGGGGGGGGGGGGGGGGGGGGGGGGGGGGGGGGGGGGGGGGGAATCGTGCATATTGACTAAGTTGACAAAGCCCTCCATCCCCGTCAACCTAGTAGGCCCACAAGTCAGCCTGCCACTATACTGGGTCCCAGCTAGCAGGGGGAGTATTCATTTTTTTGTGCATAATAAGGAGGCACTTCCTTGCGTGCGAAGATATAGCTGGTGGGTCCAAGCTGTCAGCGGTGGTAACATTTTTTTTCACGAAATACAGAGGCCCTTTCGGTGGGTCCCAGATGTCAGGTGGAGGAATCATTATTTTGCACATAATAAGGAGGCATTTCCTTGCGTGCGGCCGTGGACCTAGCTGTCAGCCTCTCCACGTACAGTCCACTTCAGATGCATGTCGGTCGTTGACCACGTTGACCAGGCCGTGCCGAGAGCACCAGGGCGGTGGACGACGGCGAGGCCTAGGAAGGGAATGACACGGAGGCAGGGAAGACTCGGCAGTTGTTTCCCACGTGGAGGGGAGTACGACTGTAAGAGGGTTTACTGGTTCGTCTGCCGTCGCCGGGGAATAACAGCAGGTGTGGGTGAGTAGAGGGATGGCTAGGCCAGCGATGGGAGTATGGTGGGGCGGTGAGGCCTGCGCGGCAGCACAGCCGGCCGCGGGGAGGAGGGAGCAGGCAGTCCCGCTGGTGCTTGTTTGAGCGGCTGGAGCAGGAAGAGCAGAGATTGAAGAAGCACGACGGCCGTTGGATGGACATCCAACAGTCACTGCTTGTGCGTCAACCTTTTTTTTAGGAAAGCCTCAAATCTGTGGAAAACATCATACAGCCCATCTGCCATTATTTCTAATAATTTACAGCCCATTTGCTAATTCTTAAGTTTTTTTTGGAGCCCATATTCTTTTTGTTAGCATTACAGCCCATATTGTGGCCACGGTTAAAAAATTATACGAAATTTTGCATATTTCGGTGCGGTCCGAATTGTTTTTAATCCCGAAATTTCGAGTCACATTCAAACTGATTTTAAAAATAAATGTATATCAATATAAAATCCAACAAATTGTCCACGCATAAAAATCAATGCAATTTAAAATCTTGAAATGAAAAAAAGAAATTTGAAACTAATTGCCGGTTTGATGTGTTTTAAAAATGTACAGCCCATTTCTTCATTACTGATAGGCCATTTTCTCAGCCAGCCGAATGAAGCTCTCCTCGTCTTGAAAGATTTGCAGCCCAATAGGCCTGACAAAGTGACTTACTTGGCAAATCACAAAAAAACTGGGCTGTGGCCGTGGACCCAGCTGTCAGCCTCTCCACGTACAGTACTCTTCCGATGGAAGTCGGTCGTTGACCACATTGACCACGCCGTGCTGAGAGCACCAAGGTGGTGGACGACGGCGAGGCCTAGGAAGGGGACGACGTGGAGTCGGGAAAGACACGGCAGTGGATGCCCACGCGGAGAGGAGTACGAGGGTTCACTGGTTCGGCTGCGGTGTGAGGCTGCTGTCGCCGCAGAATAACAGGGGGTGTGGGTGAGTGGAGGGATGGCCTGGCCAGCGGTGGGAGTAGTATGGGGGCGGTGAGGTTTCCGCGGCAGCACAGCCGGCCACAGGAGGCAGGAGCAGGCGGCACGACCGGCGCTGCTTTGGACGGCTGGAGCAAGAAGACCAGAGGTTGAAGAAGCACTAAGGCCGTTGGATGGACATCGTACGGTCACTGGAGCTAGAATCGTTCATATTGACTAAGTTGACAAAGCCCTTCGTCCCCGTCAACTTAGTAGGCCCACAAGTCAGCCTCCCACTGTGGTGGGTCCCAGCTAGCAGGGGGTATTCATTTTTTTGTGCGCAATAAGGAGGCACTTCCTTGCGTGCGAAGATATAGTTGGTGGGTCCGACCTGTCAGCGGAGGGAACATTTTTTTCGCGAAATACAGAGGCCCTTCTGGCGGGTCCCAGATGTCAGGTGGAGGAATCATTATTTTGCCCGTAATAAGGAGGCATTTCCTTGTGTGCGGCCGTGGACCCAGCTGTCAGCCTCTCCACATACAGTCCACTTCCGATGGATGTCGTTCGTTGACCACGTTGACCACGCCGCGCCGAGAGCACCAGGGCGGTGGACGACGGCGAGGCCTACGAAGGGAATGACACGGAGCCGGGGAAGACACAACAGTGGCTGCCCATGCGGTGGAGAGTACGAGGGTTGACTGGTTCGGCTACCGTATGGATAGACAGGCCAGGGATGCGAGTATATGATGGGACCGTGAGGCCTGCCCAGCAGCACATCCGGCCACGGGAGGCGGGAGCAGGCGGTTCCGACGGCGCTGGTTTGGGCGGCTGGGGCAGGAAGATCAGAGACTGAAGAAGCACGATTGCCGTTAGATTGACATCTAACGGTCTGACGCTGGTAGAGTCGATTGTTGACTAAGTTTCTTTTTTGATAAACCTTGTGTACGCATGAACTTAGTAGGCCCACAAGTTAGCCTCCAAATCTGTGGCAGACAACATAGAGCCCATTTGCTATTTTTTAATAATTTGCAACCCATTTGCTAATTCTTAAGTAATTTATTACAGCCCATTTTCTGCCCAGGACCACGGTCAAAAAGTTCAACCATATTTTGCATATTTTGGTGGAGTCCAAACTTTTGTAATCCCGAAATGATGAACATTTTTTTAAGAACTTATTGATTTGCCAAAAAAAATCATTTTGTTTTTGTAAGCAAATAAGACGTGGGACAATTGAGTTGGTTTAAGGGAAAACCAGTGGTAAAAAAAATCAGCGCTGGGAGGGAAAACAACAACAAAAATAAGGATGTAAATATGAAAAGTGAATTTTATGTATTTTCAATATAATGATACGTGTATATGAACTAGTAAAACTATAGGTAGAGATTAGAAAACGGATGTAGGACACGCGTTTCAAGAGGAAAATAGAACTGGGCTGTGTGTTTGATTCAGTAAAAAAAGTGCCTGCGGATGTTGTAAGACAAAATATAACTAACGCTGGCGGGCCAGAGGCCAGTAGATACCTGCTGGATTTTGTGCCCCGTTGTCGTCATGGGCTGGACCTGTTAAAAACAAAACCAAGCCTGGGCAGTCTACAGCCCAGTTGAAACTTGCTCGACCTGAAAAAACAATATACGTGCTCAATAAACGAGAGAATTCTGCAAGTACAGACTGATAACTGGGATGCAGCAGGGATATTGTTTTTTCATCATGATAATAAGAGCATGCACTTGTTTCGAAAATTTTGGAGAACTGGGAATTCGAATGGCAGGTGCTTATGCTACCCATCAAATAAAAATCAGGTGCCTGAAAATTCGTTTCGAAACAAATGATTCAGCTTTATATCCACGTCGACCCTCGGCATGATGGTTGGAAGCAAATGCCAAGTTCATACCAAAAGATCATTAACAACAATACCAACTTGTGAACGACAAGGTAGTACAAGTATCAATACCAAACTAACTTATAATCTTTTTACTCCTGGCCCTAGTGTTCGTCTGGTAGAAAATCTTGCAGAGGACCAGCTCCCGCTCCTTCTCTTGCTCCAGGTCCCCGAGGTGGTACTGGTGCATCACCCAGTTGGTCCTCTGCTGGTCAAAGTTCTTGTTGGTGTGCAGCACCAGAACCTTTTTGCTGCCCGTCTACCGGCCGTTGACCATCACCGGCAAGGTATTGCCGGTGTTGTGCCACATCGCGTGCATGCCGCACTCCGACTGTATCTTGCGACGCATCCACGTGCCCCTTTTGAATGCCCTGGAATTGCGCTGGAAGAAATGCTTGCTTAGGCCACTCAGTGTGATACCTGCAGTATTGTCTAATACATGTTTTAGTGTACGTAGTTGGCATTTTCATAACATCTTTGGCATGTTGCAGTC
>JAAAWM010011271.1:0-70309 GCA_036873465.1 Thinopyrum obtusiflorum | reverse complement strand
TTGCTTTGAGCTGGATAGCACTTCGCTGAGATAGTACACCGGCCTCTGGACTAACTGGGCTCGGCCTTCTTCCGGGCGCTGGACCACAACAACAGTACTGACGACTCGGCTAGTCGCGGCGATGTAGAGGAGCATGGGCTCCTTCTCAGTCGGCGCCGCCAGGACAGGCGGAGTGGTCAGCATTTTCTTCAACTCATGGAAGGCTTGGTCGGCTTGGTCATTCCACTCGAAGTGAGTGGACTTCTTCATGAGTCGGTACAGGGGGAGAGCCTTCTCTCCTAGTCGGCTGATAAAACGATTCAGGGAGGCTAAGCAGCCAGTGAACTTCTGCACATCTCGCAGTTTGGTGGGAATCTCCATCCTCTCGATGGCCTTGATCTTGACAGGGTTGCATTCGATGCCGCGTTCGGAGACCAGGAAGCCTAGCAGCTGGCCGGCTGGCACTCCGAACACGCACTTCTCGGGGTTGAGCTTGATTTGGAATCGGCGCAAGTTGGCGAATGTTTCTTTCAGGTCTTCCAGCAAGGTACCGCGCTTCTCTGTCTTCACCACAATGTCGTCTACATAGACGTGGG
The DNA here is from genome assembly GCA_036873465.1 of Thinopyrum obtusiflorum. Lineage (NCBI taxonomy): Eukaryota > Viridiplantae > Streptophyta > Magnoliopsida > Poales > Poaceae > Thinopyrum > Thinopyrum obtusiflorum. Next base: position 69,734 of record JAAAWM010011271.1, on the reverse strand, counting down.
CATTTCTGCCGAGTTGTTTCAAGAGGCATTTCTGCATGCAACGCTGAAAAGTGGCACCGGCATTCCTCAAGCCGAATGTCATAGTCAGGTAGCAGAAAGCTCCAAAGGGTGTGATGAAGGCAGTCTTCAGGCGGTCAGCTGGGTCCAACTTGATCTGATGGTACCCTGAGTACGCATCCAAAAAACTTAACAGCTCGCATCCGGCTGTGGAGTCTATCACTTGGTCAATCCGTGGCAGAGCAAACGGATCCTTTGGGCAGGCCTTGTGCAGGCTGGTGTAGTCTATACACATGCGCCACTTGGTATTCTTCTTCAGAACCAGAACTGGGTTGGCAAGCCATTCTGGAAAGAACACTTCCATGATAAAGCCAGCGGCAAGGAGCCGGGCTATCTCTTCTCCCACGATTCTTCGCTTCTCTTCTGACAGTCGGCGCAGGGGTTGCTTGACGGGCTTCGCGTCAGCGCGGACATGTAATTTGTGCTCGGCGAAATCCTTCGGGACACCCGGCATGTCCTTTGGGGACCATGCAAAAATGTCTCGATTCTCACGGAGGAAGTCGACGAGCTCGCCTTCCTATTTACTGTCCATGTTCGCCCCAATGACAGCGAACCTCTCCGGGTTCTCCGGGTCCAGAGGTATCTTCTTCGTCTCTTTGGCTGGCTGGAAGGAGCCCTATGCATCACAATCTTTGGGGTTGGGGGACAGGGCCGGCTGCTTGCCGGCCATGGCCACAACCCGTTCCAACATCTTCTTCTCTTCTGCCACTACGAGGGACTCGGCCAGCCGGCTGCTGCCGTACCGAGTAGTGATGTCAGCGATGAATGTCACGGCAGTCGGCCCGTTTAGCTTCTTAATCGGCTTTGCTTCGATCCACTTTGTGAACTTGTCCACAGCGACCAGTAGATGTGTCAAGCCGCCGCGGGCTGTCTTGAAAGGGCCCACCATGTCCAGTCCCCAGACGACAAAAGGCCAGGTGAGGGGAATGGTCTTGAGTGCAGAAGCCGGCAGGTGTTGCTTGGAACTAAAAACTTGGCATCCTCTGCAGCTCTTGACTATTTCTTTAGCATCCTCCAAGGCAGTCGGCCAGAAGAAACCATGGCGGAAAGCCTTGGCCACAAGTGATCTTGAGGCTGCGTGGTGGCCGCATTCGCCCTGGTGGATGTCCTTGAGGATTGCCACTCCTTTTTCTGGCTCGACACAACGCTGGAAGACTCCAGTGACGCTGCGCTTCACAAGCTCTCTGTTGATTATTGCATATGCTGCGGCTCGTCGTTGCACTAGTCTTGCTGAGATCTCATCAGTCGGCAGCTCTCTGCTGACTAGGAACTTGAGGATGGGCTGGGCCCATGACGAAACTGTGACTTCTTCTTCTGTTAATGTAGCCACCATGACTCGGGTGGGTGGGTTGGGTAGCGTGGAATTGGAGTCGGCCACTGCTTCTTGTGTCGTTGCAGTCCCCGGGCCGACTGCTGCAGTCCCCGGGCCGGGTTCTGAAGTCTCTGGGCCAGGTGCGACTACGGCAGTCCCCGGGCCAGTTGTCGAAGTCCCCGTGCCGCCTGCGGGTTTTCTCCAGTAGGATCCGGCTGCATCTGGCGCAGGCGGTACGAAGATAGAATCCGACTCTGGAGACGGCTTGATGAACGGCTTGAGGAGGCGCTGGAGGGAGACGCCAGTCGGTATGGCTTGTCGGGTGGAGCCGATTCGTGCTAGGGCATCTGCTTGGTCGTTGTCGGCCCTTGGCATGTGAAGGAACTCGCACCCTTCAAAATATCCGCTGATCTGCTGGACGAGGAATCGATAGCTCGCCATGTTCGCGTCCTTGGCGTCCCAGTCGCCAGATGACTGCTGGACCACCAAGTCTAAGTCACCGTAACACAGGATCCGGCGTATGCCGAGCTCTTTGGCTAGCCGGAGCCCATGTACGAGCGCCTCGTACTCGGCCACGTTGTTGGAGGCGGCGAAGTGGATCTGCAGCGTGTACTTGAGCTTGTCGCCTTTGGGAGAGGTGAGGACGATGCCGGCTCCCAAGCCCGTGCGCATCTTGGACCCGTCAAAGTGCATCCGCCAATGGGTAGAGCCGGGAGCCGGCGGTAGGTACTGGGTCTCGGCCCAGTCGACGAGGAAGTCGGCCAATGCTTGGGACTTGATGGCGGTGCGGGGTTGGTAGAAGATCGTGTAGGGCGCCAGCGCAATGGCCCATTTAGCCACCCGGCCGGATGCATCCCAGCTGCCTATGATCTCGGCGAGCGGGGCGGTCCCCCCCCCCCCCCCCCCCCCCCCCCCCCCCCCCCCCCCCCCCCCCCCCCCCCCCCCCCCCCCCCCCCCCCCCCCCCCCCCCCCCCCCCCCCCCCCCCCCCCCCCCCCCCCCCCCCCCCCCCCCCCCCCCCCCCCCCCCCCCCCCCCCCCCCCCCCCCCCCCCCCCCCCCCCCCCCCCCCCCCCCCCCCCCCCCCCCCCCCCCCCCCCCCCCCCCCCCCCCCCCCCCCCCCCCCCCCCCCCCCCCCCCCCCCCCCCCCCCCCCCCCCCCCCCCCCCCCCCCCCCCCCCCCCCCCCCCCCCCCCCCCCCCCCCCCCCCCCCCCCCCCCCCCCCCCCCCCCCCCCCCCCCCCCCCCCCCCCCCCCCCCCCCCCCCCCCCCCCCCCCCCCCCCCCCCCCCCCCCCCCCCCCCCCCCCCCCCCCCCCCCCCCCCCCCCCCCCCCCCCCCCCCCCCCCCCCCCCCCCCCCCCCCCCCCCCCCCCCCCCCCCCCCCCCCCCCCCCCCCCCCCCCCCCCCCCCCCCCCCCCCCCCCCCCCCCCCCCCCCCCCCCCCCCCCCCCCCCCCCCCCCCCCCCCCCCCCCCCCCCCCCCCCCCCCCCCCCCCCCCCCCCCCCCCCCCCCCCCCCCCCCCCCCCCCCCCCCCCCCCCCCCCCCCCCCCCCCCCCCCCCCCCCCCCCCCCCCCCCCCCCCCCCCCCCCCCCCCCCCCCCCCCCCCCCCCCCCCCCCCCCCCCCCCCCCCCCCCCCCCCCCCCCCCCCCCCCCCCCCCCCCCCCCCCCCCCCCCCCCCCCCCCCCCCCCCCCCCCCCCCCCCCCCCCCCCCCCCCCCCCCCCCCCCCCCCCCCCCCCCCCCCCCCCCCCCCCCCCCCCCCCCCCCCCCCCCCCCCCCCCCCCCCCCCCCCCCCCCCCCCCCCCCCCCCCCCCCCCCCCCCCCCCCCCCCCCCCCCCCCCCCCCCCCCCCCCCCCCCCCCCCCCCCCCCCCCCCCCCCCCCCCCCCCCCCCCCCCCCCCCCCCCCCCCCCCCCCCCCCCCCCCCCCCCCCCCCCCCCCCCCCCCCCCCCCCCCCCCCCCCCCCCCCCCCCCCCCCCCCCCCCCCCCCCCCCCCCCCCCCCCCCCCCCCCCCCCCCCCCCCCCCCCCCCCCCCCCCCCCCCCCCCCCCCCCCCCCCCCCCCCCCCCCCCCCCCCCCCCCCCCCCCCCCCCCCCCCCCCCCCCCCCCCCCCCCCCCCCCCCCCCCCCCCCTCGGACGCAGGCTCGTCGGAGATGCGAGTCTCGCCGAGCAGATCGGCGAGGCGGCTCGCTGCGCAGGCGTCGTCGACGCCTTGCAGCGCGTCGGGGCAAACGCCATCGGGCGCAGCAGGCTGGCTGCGCTCGCGGGGGAGGAAGAGGGTTCCCGTCCAGAACAGGTCTCCGGACGACGGTGCACCTGGCCCCACGGTGGGCGCCAAATGTCGGGTGGTTGGTGCGACATATGCCAAGGGATGGCTTATCATTGTGGGAGCCAATAAAACGTCGCCGGTGCCCGGAAACGGGATGAGGCGAAGACATGCACGCCGGCGAATCTTACCCAGGTTCGGGGCTCTCCGAGGAGATAACACCCCTAGTCCTGCTCTGCGGGGTCTCCGCATGATCACTAGATCGATAAAGGGTAGCTACAATCGCTCCTAGAGCTGTTGAGATCAAGGGAGAAGAAGAACAAGGCTAGCTCTTGCTTCTCTCTATCTATGGTGTGTGTGCTATGCTTAGACCCCCCCCCCCCCCCCCCCCCCCCCCCCCCCCCCCCCCCCCCCCCCCCCCCCCCCCCCCCCCCCCCCCCCCCCCCCCCCCCCCCCCCCCCCCCCCCCCCCCCCCCCCCCCCCCCCCCCCCCCCCCCCCCCCCCCCCCCCCCCCCCCCCCCCCCCCCCCCCCCCCCCCCCCCCCCCCCCCCCCCCCCCCCCCCCCCCCCCCCCCCCCCCCCCCCCCCCCCCCCCCCCCCCCCCCCCCCCCCCCCCCCCCCCCCCCCCCCCCCCCCCCCCCCCCCCCCCCCCCCCCCCCCCCCCCCCCCCCCCCCCCCCCCCCCCCCCCCCCCCCCCCCCCCCCCCCCCCCCCCCCCCCCCCCCCCCCCCCCCCCCCCCCCCCCCCCCCCCCCCCCCCCCCCCCCCCCCCCCCCCCCCCCCCCCCCCCCCCCCCCCCCCCCCCCCCCCCCCCCCCCCCCCCCCCCCCCCCCCCCCCCCCCCCCCCCCCCCCCCCCCCCCCCCCCCCCCCCCCCCCCCCCCCCCCCCCCCCCCCCCCCCCCCCCCCCCCCCCCCCCCCCCCCCCCCCCCCCCCCCCCCCCCCCCCCCCCCCCCCCCCCCCCCCCCCCCCCCCCCCCCCCCCCCCCCCCCCCCCCCCCCCCCCCCCCCCCCCCCCCCCCCCCCCCCCCCCCCCCCCCCCCCCCCCCCCCCCCCCCCCCCCCCCCCCCCCCCCCCCCCCCCCCCCCCCCCCCCCCCCCCCCCCCCCCCCCCCCCCCCCCCCCCCCCCCCCCCCCCCCCCCCCCCCCCCCCCCCCCCCCCCCCCCCCCCCCCCCCCCCCCCCCCCCCCCCCCCCCCCCCCCCCCCCCCCCCCCCCCCCCCCCCCCCCCCCCCCCCCCCCCCCCCCCCCCCCCCCCCCCCCCCCCCCCCCCCCCCCCCCCCCCCCCCCCCCCCCCCCCCCCCCCCCCCCCCCCCCCCCCCCCCCCCCCCCCCCCCCCCCCCCCCCCCCCCCCCCCCCCCCCCCCCCCCCCCCCCCCCCCCCCCCCCCCCCCCCCCCCCCCCCCCCCCCCCCCCCCCCCCCCCCCCCCCCCCCCCCCCCCCCCCCCCCCCCCCCCCCCCCCCCCCCCCCCCCCCCCCCCCCCCCCCCCCCCCCCCCCCCCCCCCCCCCCCCCCCCCCCCCCCCCCCCCCCCCCCCCCCCCCCCCCCCCCCCCCCCCCCCCCCCCCCCCCCCCCCCCCCCCCCCCCCCCCCCCCCCCCCCCCCCCCCCCCCCCCCCCCCCCCCCCCCCCCCCCCCCCCCCCCCCCCCCCCCCCCCCCCCCCCCCCCCCCCCCCCCCCCCCCCCCCCCCCCCCCCCCCCCCCCCCCCCCCCCCCCCCCCCCCCCCCCCCCCCCCCCCCCCCCCCCCCCCCCCCCCCCCCCCCCCCCCCCCCCCCCCCCCCCCCCCCCCCCCCCCCCCCCCCCCCCCCCCCCCCCCCCCCCCCCCCCCCCCCCCCCCCCCCCCCCCCCCCCCCCCCCCCCCCCCCCCCCCCCCCCCCCCCCCCCCCCCCCCCCCCCCCCCCCCCCCCCCCCCCCCCCCCCCCCCCCCCCCCCCCCCCCCCCCCCCCCCCCCCCCCCCCCCCCCCCCCCCCCCCCCCCCCCCCCCCCCCCCCCCCCCCCCCCCCCCCCCCCCCCCCCCCCCCCCCCCCCCCCCCCCCCCCCCCCCCCCCCCCCCCCCCCCCCCCCCCCCCCCCCCCCCCCCCCCCCCCCCCCCCCCCCCCCCCCCCCCCCCCCCCCCCCCCCCCCCCCCCCCCCCCCCCCCCCCCCCCCCCCCCCCCCCCCCCCCCCCCCCCCCCCCCCCCCCCCCCCCCCCCCCCCCCCCCCCCCCCCCCCCCCCCCCCCCCCCCCCCCCCGGGCGCCAGCGGGCGCAGAGGGGACAGTTTCCTCTTTGGTGCTAAGGAGGCAAGCACAGGCGCGGGGTCCCGAGGAATCAGGCAAAGGTTTCCATTCCCGTGCAACGAGACCAAGACCGCCTGGACGGCAGGAGGGATGTCATCGCCGAGCCCACCGCGGCGTCACGACCAGAGGCTTTGCAGGCAAAGACCACTTTTTGTCAGGATAGGATGTACTGATGTCCCCTTTCGAATTTGGCCGTTGTGGGATCCCTTCCCACCTAAGATTATGAGGGAAGAGGACCAAGGCCACTATAAAGATAGGTGAGCCACCACAGTAGAGGGGGGATCAATTGATCGACCGACCGACGGATCAAGACTAGGAACCCACTCGAGAGCATACCTCACGAGGCTATTCATACCTTGTACTTGTTCATCCTCAGCCCCTCGCGAGGCCAATCCACCACAAAGCAGGAGTAGGGTATTACACCGCAAGGTGGCCTGAACCTGGGTAAATCGCTGAGTCCATCTTCTTCCTTGTTCATAGAGCTAGGTCACGGAGCGACGGAGTGGCGGTTCGGATAGGTTGAGTTCTTCGCACACGCCCCAGAGTTCGAACCTTGCTTGGGTCTGCGGAGCCCTGAATCCGACAAATAGGACTATCATGTGTAGGTGCAATAGTAACAATTTCATGTTTAACATAAGGAACTACAGCAAGTTCATCTCCAGAAGCATTATTCATATTGGCATCATGGCCACAAGCATAGCAAGCATCAATTTCATCAAAAAGAGATATTTCAGATGAATCCAAGGGATCATAGCAATCATTCTTCGGTAAGCACGAAGGGAAATTAAACAATGTATGAGTTGAAGAGTTACTCTCATTAGAAGGTGGGCATGGGTAGCTAATCCACTCTTCCTCCTTTTGTTCTTCACTCTCCTCCTCATCTTTTTCATCTAATGAGCTCACAGTATCATCAATTTCTTCTTCCATAGATTCCTGCAAAATATTAGTCTCTTCTTGGACAGCGAAGGTGTCCTCAATATATTCTTTCACATAAGCATTAGAAGCATAGTTTTCATAGCAATATTTAAGTATGGCAAAATTTTCAGATTTGTAAAGAGTAGCATCATACTTTTCAATTAAAGAAGCAATTTCATAGGCACCCTTAAAGGAAACAAATTCTTCAATTTGTTCAATATCATAGTAACTATAAACACCTCTGGCATAAGAAGATAAGATTCCATTATCCTTAAACTCACATTGTACTGAAGGTGTTTTTTAGGGTTTTCAGAACAACAAGTAAAATCATGTATTTCACATAAATTCCAAGCATAGCAATTCAAAGTATTAATATGATGCCATAAGAGTTTCCCTTTTTGACACAAGCGGTGTTGCACAAAATAAGCATGCTCATATAATGATTTTCCCTCAACTAAGCTAGTTGGGTTTTCAGCACGAGCACAAAGATGATCCAAGTAGAAAGCTTCAGCAGTATGATAGATTTTGGGTGGTTCTTCAACCATTGGTTTAGCAAGTACAACTATTTTTTTTGGTATTTTACGTTTCCTACCCATAACTAAAGATAGAAAACAAGAGCACAAAATAAGAACTACTTAGTGATAAAGCAAACAAGCACACACGAGAATATCAACCCCACGCTATTGCTCCTCGGCAATGGTGCTAGAAAAAGGTCTTGATAACCCACAAGTATAGGGGATCAGTTGTAGCCTTTCTTGATAAATATGAGTGTCGAACCCAACGAGGAGCTAAAGGTAGAATCAATATTCCCTTCAAGTTCAATCGACCACCGATACAACTCTATGCACACTTAACATTTGCTTTACCTAGAACAAGTATGAAACTAGAAATACTTTGTAGGTGTTATGCTAGAACTACTTTGCAAGAATGAAACTAGGAGTACTTTGCAAGATAATAAAAGTTAGTTGTTTAGTAGAAAGCTTTTGTAACACAAGAGAAAGATTTGTCCCTAGGCAATCGATAACTAGACCGGTAATCATTATTGCAATTTTATATGATGGAGAGGCATGAGCTAACATACTTTCTGTACTTGGATCATATGCACTTATGATTGGAACTCTAGCAAGCATCCGTAACTACCAAAGATCATTAAGGTAAAACCCAACCATAGCATTAAGTAACAAGTCCTCTTTAGTCCCATACGCAACAACCCCCTTACTCGGGTGTAAGCTTCTGTCACTCTAGCCGCCCACTATAAGAGAATTATGAACGTATTGCAAACCCAACAGCGGGAATCCCTCACGCTTGCGCGACACGGAGGGCACCATAGGACAGCACCAAAATAAAACATACAACTCAAACCAATCACGATCATCAATCAACCCATAGGACAAAATGAATCTACTCAAACATCATAGAATTGCCACATATCATTGGATAATAATATATAGCATTAAGCACCATGTTTAAGTAGAGATTATAGCAGAGAGAAGAGGTGTTACACCACTGCATAGAGGGGGAGAGAGTTGGTGTTGACGGCGGCGAAGTTGTTGGTGTAGATCGCCGTCACGATGGTTCCCCCGACGGCGTTTCGGCGCCACCGGGAGAGAGGGGGAGAGAGCCCTCCTCCTTATTCTTCTTCCATGGCCTACCCCCTAGATGGGAGGAGAGTTCCCCCTCTGGTCCATAGCCGCCATGGCTCCCGGAGGGGAGGAGCCCCTCTGAGATTGGACCTCTATCTCTGTTTCTCTTCTGTTTCACGTCCCCCTTTTCTGGCCTTTCACCGTTTCTTAAATATCCGGAGATCCGTAAATCCGATCGGGCTAAAATTTTAACACGATTTTTTTTCTCAATATAAGATTCCTTGCGGCCGAAGAAGGGCCCCAACCGACTTACGGTGTGCCCACAAGGCAACACCACGCGGCTAGGGGGGTCACGCCAAGATGCCTTGTGGAGGCTGTAGGCCTCCGTTTGCGTTGATTCCACCTCCCAAAAATCACATATATTCCAAAATAATTCTGCATAAAATTTTATCGCGTTTGGACTTCGTTTGATATGGATTTTCTGCGAAACAAAAAAAAGCAGAAAACAGGAACTGGCACTGGGCACTGGATCAATATGTTAGTTCCAAAAATAATTTAAAATATTGCCAAAAGTATATGAAAGTTGTAGAATATTGGCATGAAACAATCAAAAATTATAGATACGACGGAGATGTGTCACAGGCTAATTGGCCTATTATTATTAATCCATTTAGTAATCAAATTTACATTTCATAATAAACACACAATATATTTCATTTTCGTATTACGGAACCATGATTTCATAATTGAAATACATCAGATTACAACATCATATAGCTTAAGCACTCACTCACACCATATAGGCATATAGCTAGCTACCCCATTACACAACAGCACCAAGTTTCACATGCAACATCTAAAACCTTTGAAAATTAGCATCATAGACGGTAGATAGACAGATGAATCTCACCTGGAAAACGGCTGAAGCGAAAGGCGAATATTGAGCCTTCAATGATGTTGAAGGTCCTCACAACTTTAGGCCAGTGCCTATGGATGATTGACCGCCCATCCTTTGTCCTCTTGAGGAAGACTTCAATATTGTACTATGGGTGCTGTATGAACACCTTCCTCGCCTCTTGACCATATAGGTGGTTTGAGAGGTAATCATCTATGAACTGCTTTGGAAAGGCCTGAAAACAAAGATATGCATAAATATCTTCTCTGAATTTTGAAATGGCGCAAAGGAATAAAAAAACAAGGTACTCCCTCCGGTCCTTTTTACTCCACGCATTAGATTTGTATCAAGTCAAACTTTGTAAAGTTTCACCAAATTTATATAAAAAAATATCAACATCCACGATACCAAATATGTAAACTATGAAATTGTATTTCTTAATGCATCTAAAAATAATGATTTTGCAGTTTGAATGTTGATGCTTTTTTTCTATAACTTTGGTCAAAGTAGAGATACTTTGACTTCGGACAAAACTTGTATGCAGACTAAAAAGGACCGGAGGGAGTATAAGAGTTAGTACCATCCTGTAGTTCACTGATGTCTTCTTCATTGTGCAAACAAAGATCTTGTTGTTTTTCGTCGCTAGTTTCTTTATCCTCACAATCTTTCTGAGTTTCTTGACTTGACTGATATTCATGGACATCTCATTTCCCCATATGCAAAATGGGTCGAACAGTGGGTCAAAACCTCTGACAGCAGGACCTACATGTGCAAGACCAAATTGTTAAAAACCTAAATACTAGAATGGTTCCTGAAATTGCACAATAATGTGCTATTAGACAAAGGACCATGCATGTGCGAACCTCGATGGTAAACCTCAGTGCCTCCCATTGTTTCCCTGCAACACATATAAGGTAGTTATTGATCAGGTTAAGTGAGGGTTGGCATACTATCAGTAAAATATGTTGATGAAAAATAAACACATTGCAGATTCAGCAGATTAACTCGAGCCACATGGAAAAGCCATTTATCCAAACCAAGCATGCTTAAGAACTAGAAAATATAGCAATTGTATATGTTTCTCATGTATTTAGTACAGCCGAATTCAATTTATTCCTCATGTGCATAACAATACAAAATTGTACCCACGACAATTGAACATCGCATTGCAGAATTGAACCAAACAGTTAACTAAGCACCACAACAAATGAACCAAACAGTTAACTGAGCACCACATTGCACAAGAGAACATACTACAAGATCAGACAGTTAACCAAACCTAGTATGCTTAACAACTTGGAAATATAGCAATTGTATTTGTATCTCATGTATTTTGTACAGCCAAATTTGATTATTTCTCACATGCAAGAGAATACAAAATTGCACCCACAAGAATTGAGCATCACATTGCAGAATTGAACTAAATAGTTAACTGAACATGATAAAAAAATAACCAAACAGTTAACTCAGCACCACATTGCACAATATATAGAACATATATACTAGAGGATCAGATTGCATAGTAAGAGTACATAGGATAATTAACTAGAATTTGTAAAGGAAAGGCAGGAGCAGCACATGCAACAGGTAAACCGAACAAGCTTAACCGGCGTAGATAGCTAGCTGAACATAGGTCCTTGCAGTGAGCTAAAAAGACAAGCTACTCCTCATCGTCAGAGATATCGATGACGTTGGGCTCCTTAGACTTGGAAGAGGGCAAGTCCTCCACATCGTGGGTGCCCTCCTCGTAGTGGTGAGCCGCCTGAGCCACTCCGGGCACCAACCTGCTGGCTCTGGAGTTGAGGTAAGCACGAGCACGCTGAGAAAACACCTCGTAGTCTTCATCGAAGGCACCGACGGTGGCCTCGAGAAAATGCCACGAACTGTCATTTAAAGCAGCCAACCGCATGGCGGTGTCCGCGCGTGAGGCGTCGATGGTGGCCTCGATGGCGAGGTGCTCCTCCAAGATCTGGGGGTCGGCACGCATGGCAGCCATCGCGACCTCATCCGGGCGTGCGGCCGCGATTTGCTTCTCCGCTGCCAGATGCTCCTTGAGCTCCTGGCTATACTGCGTGCACCATGGCTTACGGCGGTGCTTATTTGGAGGATGGGTAGGTGATTTGGGTGGAAGGTGTCGCGCCGGCGGTCGGGGCATGTGGGATGTAGAAGGAGGTGGAGGATGGGGGTCGGGTGTGGATTACCTGACTAGATCGACGAGGCCGAGCAGCAGGAAGGCATGTCGCTGGCGAGGCGGCGGCGCTGCAAGCAAGCAGTGAAGGTTTGAACTTGGAATGGAAGGTGAAAATAGGGGAAATGTGGCTTTTGGTAAGGAGGAGGGGGCCATGGGAGGTAGATATTTTTGCGGATGCCAAATTTTTTTGCTCCGTGCAGCGAAAAACTGGCGCGCGAAGTGTCATCAGACACGGTCCCTTATTCAGCACTGTGTACAATATTTGAACATCACAAATGATTCATATGGCTTACCCCGTGTGTGATGAGTTTGAACGTGCAAATTTTGGTTCAAATTTCCCTGGTTATAGTGGTCATCCACGTCATTGCATAATTTGGGTACACAAAAGAGCCTACAGCACACCCACACTTCTTAATCGAGCAAGTTCAGTAATTAAACAGAGCTAGCTGACCTAAACATTACTCTAACAAAATACCAGCACTCTAAACAAAGACTACTACTCTGCCTGGCGCTCGTCGATCTCCGCCGCCTCCTCCATGTCCAGCCCGCGCCCGACGATCTCTTGGGGAAGGGGCTCCATGGCATCCATCGCACCATACTCGGCAAGCATCTCGCCATCTGCATCCGCCATCTCTTCGGAAAAGGCCGCCACGAGCTAGGTGTGGGCGGCCGCGGTCTGGGCTTGGACGTGCTCCATCACGGCAATGTATGCCGCGAACGAACGGACGGCTGCTCGAACGCTCTCGGCGATTCCCCCCCCCCCCCCCCCCCCCCCCCCCCCCCCCCCCCCCCCCCCCCCCCCCCCCCCCCCCCCCCCCCCCCCCCCCCCCCCCCCCCCCCCCCCCCCCCCCCCCCCCCCCCCCCCCCCCCCCCCCCCCCCCCCCCCCCCCCCCCCCCCCCCCCCCCCCCCCCCCCCCCCCCCCCCCCCCCCCCCCCCCCCCCCCCCCCCCCCCCCCCCCCCCCCCCCCCCCCCCCCCCCCCCCCCCCCCCCCCCCCCCCCCCCCCCCCCCCCCCCCCCCCCCCCCCCCCCCCCCCCCCCCCCCCCCCCCCCCCCCCCCCCCCCCCCCCCCCCCCCCCCCCCCCCCCCCCCCCCCCCCCCCCCCCCCCCCCCCCCCCCCCCCCCCCCCCCCCCCCCCCCCCCCCCCCCCCCCCCCCCCCCCCCCCCCCCCCCCCCCCCCCCCCCCCCCCCCCCCCCCCCCCCCCCCCCCCCCCCCCCCCCCCCCCCCCCCCCCCCCCCCCCCCCCCCCATCATATGTGTGTCCTTGGGTGCATGCTTAGGTCCCATGCAAGAAATGGGAATGAATTTCAAACACCTCGGCATCGTGGCTCGGCCGCAAACGTTGAGATACTTGGTTTTGAAATTCTAGTAAATCCAAAACTCGTCTGAAATTCATGAAACTTGGCACGCTATCATGGAATGGCACCAACATGCTGTGGTAAAATTTTTGTCCTATTTGGGGCAGGTTTTGGTATAAGCTTCTCACAAACCAGAGCTTCTCACAAGAAGCCACATGGTTCCGGTAGGGAACGTGTCACCTTTGTGGACGAAATGACATTCACTGCCTCTTCTTGCCTTGATTTTTTTCTAGAGGTAACATAGACCAATAGGAGTGTCGGGTTAAATTTTAGAATTATTCGGGGATCGTTTGGTCATTTTTATACATTAACTGAGTATTCTAGGCATTTTATGTGCGTAATTCAAATTTGAACTACAGGCACATGCTCCGGTGCACAAAAATGGGTTGAAAAATCATATATCTATCCTTGGGTGCAGGCTTAGGTCCCATGCAAGAAATGGGAATGAATTTCAGACACCTCGGCATCGTGGCTCCACCACAAACGTTGAGATACTTGGTTTTAAAATTCTAGTAAATCCAAAACTCAGCAGAAATTCATGAAACTTGGCATGCTATCATGGAATGGCACCAACATGTTGTTGTAAAAAAAATGTCCCATTTGGGGCAGGTTTTGGTATAAGCTTCTCACAAACCAGAGCTTCTCGGAAGAAGCCTCATGATTCTGGTGGGGAACGTGTCACCTTTGTAGATGAAACAACATTCGTTGCCTCTTCTTGCCTTCATTTTTTTTCCAGAGGCAACATAGACCAATAGGAGTGTCATGTTAAAATTTGGAATTATTTGGGTTTGTTTGGACATTTTTATACATTAACTGAGTTTTCTAGGCACTTTATGTGCATAATTCAAATTTGAACTACATGCACATACTCCGGTGCACCAAAATGGGTTGAAAAATCATATGCGTGTCCTTGGGTGCATGCTTAGGTCCCATGCAAGAAATGGGAATGAATTTCAAACACCTCAGCATCATGGCTCGGCCGCAAACGCAGAGATACTTGGTTTTGAAACTCTAGTAAATCCAAAACTCGTCTGAAATTCATGAAACTTGGCATGCTATCATGGAATGGCACCAACATGCTGCGGTAAAATTTTTGTCCAATTTGGGGAAGGTTTTGGTATAAGCTTCTCACAAACCAAAGCTTCTGACAAGAAGCCTCATGGTTCCGGTAGGGAACGTGTCACCTTTCCGGACTAAACGACATTCGTTGCCTCTTCTTGCCTTGATTTTTTTAGAGGTAACATAGACCAATAGGAGTGTCGTGTTAAATTTTGGAATTATTCATGGTTTGTTTGGACATTTTTATACTTTAACTGAGTTTTCTAGGCATTTTATGTGCATAATTCAAATTTGAACTGCATGCACATGCTTCTGTGCACCAAAATGGGTTGAAAAATCATATATGTGTCCTTGGTTGCATGTTTAGGTCCCATGCAAGAAATGGGTATGAATTTCAAACACCTAGGCTCTTCGTGGCTCGGCCGCAAACTTGAGAACTTGGTTTTGAAATTCTAGTAAATCCAAAACTCGTCTGAAATTCATGAGACTTGGCATGGTGTCATGGAATGGCACCAACATGCTGTGGTAAAATTTTTGTCCCATTTGGGGCAGGCTTTGGTATAAGCTTCTCACAAATCAGAGCTTGTCACAAGAAGCCTCATGGTTCCGGTAGGGAACGTGTGTCACCTTTGTGGACGAAATGACATTCGTTGCCTGTTCTCGCCTTGATTTTTTTTCTAGATGCAACATAGACCAATAGGAGTGTCGTGTTGAAAGTTGGAATTATTCAGGGTTGGTTTGGACATTTTTATACATTATCTGAGTTTTCTAGGCATTTTATGTGCATAATTCAAATTTGAACTGCATGCACATGCTCCTGTGCACCGAAATGGGTTGGAAATCATATATGTGTCCTTGGGTGCATGTTTAGGTCCCATACAAGAAATGGGAATGAATTTCAAACACCCAGGCTTCATGGCTCGGCCGCAAACATTGAGAAACTTGATTTTTAAATTCCTGTAAATCCAAAACTCCTCTGAAATTCATGAGACTTGGCATGGTGTCATGAAATGGCACCAACATGCTGTGGTAAATTTTTTGTCCAATATGAGAGAAGGCGCACACATTAACAGCCAATAAATAGCTGTCACGTTATCATCACAAACGGTTGTACAGTATTATTTCAATTGTTGGTGTTCTACTGACCATTTACGTGCAGCCATGCGTCCCACTTTTTTAATGGCAAGGAGGTGCCGTCCGTGCAGCTGTTTGAGTAGACGGGAGGCGTGCGAGCGAAGACCGCGGCGCAGGCTGACCGGGACGCGTGCGACCAGTCCTCCTCTACGCAGGCTCACCGGGAGGCGTGCGAGCAGTACGGTGCACAGGCTCACCGGGAAGCAAGCCCTTTGACCTCCATCACCGCCCGCCTCGCTCTCAACTTCTCCATTAATGGTGCCCGAGCCGCTGTTTAATAGGCGGCCTTACCGATCTCTCTTCGCCTCCCATTCCCCTCTCGCCCGAATCCTATCTTCCAGAGCTCCACCTACTCCATGGCGCACAAGGATCATCTGCCACTAGTCTTCCGGTTTGGTGAAGTCGACTCTGAGCCGGAGGAGATAGAAAATAAGTAGGAATGGGACCTCAGGGACATGGCCCTGAACGAGCTGGCCGCAGCGGATGCTTCCCCCGTGCCCATCCCAGCTCCCATCCCCGTGCCCGCGCCAGCGACCATCCCCGTGGCATTGACGGGCTGGTCGCCGAGCACCATCGCAGAGCTGGAAGCCGTGGGCGTCAGCGAGGTCCCCGCGGACCCACGTGAGCTCGTGTACGTACCAGCACCAGCGCCCCCGCCTGTGCTCATGCGTGCCCCAGCACCCACCGCGGCGCCGGTCCCCGTGCGCTATCCTGCACCAGCCACGCCCGTGCCTGTGCGCGTGCCTGCACCCGCCGCACCCCCCTCAGTGTCATGGGACGCTGCCGTGGACTGCTACCTCGTAGCGCCGTGAGTCGTCGTCCCCCCGCACCCCGCCCGTTGGTCGCGCGACGAATGGCTCTTGGATTTGGAAGTCCATAACATTCTGGGATGGCTTGAAGACTTGAACAATGGCGTCCCGGACGATGACAACAATGGCGCAGCACGCCGCCGCCGCCGCTGCAATTAGTTTATTGTTTAATATTGTATCCCGATCGTATAAATGTAAAACCATAATGTCACTGAATGAAATCTATGGTTTTGATCAACTTAATTAGCATTTTTTCTCTGAATGTACATACTTACCAAAGTAAAAAAAACATCAATGTCTTTCTCTGAATAAAACACTCATCGCAAACGTTTAAGACTGAACACCTGTATGCAAAGCGAGAGCTGGGTTCCTTCGCAGCTAAGCCAAGGGAAAAATGTGACGCGCGGGTTTTGTGCATCTCTTCATCGCAAACGTTTAAGATTGAACACCCGTATGCAAAAGCGAGAGTTGGGTTCCTTCGCAACTAACCCAAGGGAAAATGTGGCGCTTAGGTTTTGTGCATCTCTTCATCGCAAACGATTTTGCATGATGACCCGTGTGCAACGACGTACAAACAATGTGGTAAGATTTGCATCTGTCATATTGGGTATATTTGCCATTTGTCAAAATGGAAAAATTGGCATTTATCAATCTAGTAAAATTGCCATTTGTCAATCTAGTAACAATGCCATTTGTCAACCTAGTAACAATGCCATTTGTGATCGTAAAAAAAAAACACTGCCATTTGTCAAATTTTGCAGGTAAAAATCACTAGTACTGTAATTTTTGCAAATGAAATTCAGTAAGCATAGATTTCATTCATAGATTAAGCAGTCGTTCTTTATACAAACAGTTCAACTCAACAGCTAAACTGAACAAACTTTTACCCAATTGTTGCCAACCACGTACTAAAATAGCTAGTTCAACTATATATACTAGCTAAATTTAAGTACGTAGTACAGTTCAACCATATCTATAGTCAGATGAACTGAACAAAATAGCCCCTAAATACTACTACTATGGAGGGGCTTTGTACTACTTCCAGCAGCCTCTCCTCTGCTGAGCGCGCTCAATAAGAGGCCGAGGAGGAGGAGCCTATCGACGAGCTAGAGAAGCGGAATCCGGCACCTACCGCTGCGGCACCTTTAGTGACGCCCAGCTCGAACGCGCTCTGTCACTCCAGACGATCCCTCTCAAAGCGGCGGGACTCCTCGTATATCTCCGCATTCCGCGCCACTGCAGCAGCTTCTCCTGCGGCCACGGTGGCGGTAAGACGCTTGGCGTGCTCGACCAGGTGCTCCTCCTCCTCCCGCAGGAACTCGATGTAGCACGCGGCAAGGTCGTTGATGCTCGTGCGGGCCTCCACATCCTGCCTTTGGGCCACGGTGGCGGAGCGGGTGATGACCCCGGTGGTCGACGATGGGGTGGCGGCCACGGCGACCGACGGTGGGGTGGCGGGCACCTCCCGCCTTCGGGCCGCGGTGGCGGAGCGGGTGATGGCCACGGCAGCCGACGGTGGGGTGGCGGCCACGACGGCCACCACCCGCCTTCGGGCCGCGGTGGCGGAGCGGTCAATGGCCCTGGCGGGCTTTGGTGGGGTGGCGGCCACGGCGGCCGCCGGTGGGGTGGCGGCAATGGCGGCCGGCAACAGCTGCCGTCGGGCAGTGGCAGTGGAGCGTGTGGCGGGTGTTGTGCGCACACCCAACAGGGACGCCACGGGCAGTACACGCCGCCGGGGACTGCGCCACCACCGCGGTGTAGCCTCCCAGCTGGAGCTGTCCTCAGACGACGACGGAGTGGCTAAGCGACGACGACGGACCGGTGCCATTGGTGATGGTGGGAGATGCAGACGAGATAAGCTACGGGGAGGAAGGGGATAATGCGATGCTGACTTGCCGGCCGTGACTGTTTATATAGCAGGCCGGTAAACACTGGGGTTTTTTGGGATTTCGCCGAGTCGGGTGGGAAGCTTGCACGGTTCTGCGTGGGAACCTGCGCGGTAGCGTGGGAACGGGCTCACCGATGATTCATTGGTGCCTCTTCGAGCTAACGTTTGGCCAAAAAAACGCCTGTGCAGTGCTAAAGCTTGCGCTCTAAGCCTTCTATGGCAGCACGGTGACAAGACATGCGAGAGGAGGACAAAATGACACGTACACAAACGGTTTAAAAAAAGTTTGTGATTTAATTACCTAGCACACGGGCGCTCTCTACGCAGCGTCGCGAATGATTGTTCGCCCACTGTGTGATGTGGAACGCGACGTAGTTTCACATCACGCCACCGGCTCGCAACTACCGGACGGCTTGTAGACGGCCATTCCCTACGTGTTCAACTGCTCTATGCGTGTGGTTGCTCGCAGTTGAGGCGGCCGTGGCGCGCTCTGCTCGCGTCACACCGTGCGTGCTCTGCTTGCGTCCCACCACACGCTCTGCCCACATCCCTCCGCGCACGCTGCAAGCGTTTCAGGCCGGCGCATGATCACGTACATTCGGGGTGCCTTATGCATGCGGTTACGCCGGACGCGGTGCCACGACACAGTTACGTGCGGCAAAAACTGCCTTGCGGACGTGCCGAGAATCCCGGCCGCCCGGCCCTCATTTATTCCCGCGGCCATTTACCTTCATCTCTCACGCCCCACGACACAAAAAGCACACCCACGATGACGCATACACAGAGGATATCCAGCGGCTCCAATGGCGCTCCCGGCTCCAATGGCGCTCCGAGTGGCTAACGACGACGGGCGGCAGTTCACCACGCCTCATGTAGTGGACATCCACATGAGGGGGAAGGACCTCTCGGGGATGTACACCAATGAGCCGGTCTCGGTGGAGAGCTCCATCCACACTATGGAGCAGTTGCTTGCTGAGGACGAGTACCAAGTGGTCGGCTTCGACCTCGAGTTCACCGGCGGTCGTACCGGGTATGATCAGAAGGTTGCCGTCACCCAGTTGTGCGTGAGCCATCACGTCCTCGTCTACCACTACTCCCTGGCCACAAGGCCTTGCGAGCGTTTCACCAGGTTTATCAACAGCCCCGACTACAGGTTCGCTATGGTGGACACCATGAACGATTGATACGTCTCCAATGTATCTATAATTTTTGATTTTTCCATGCTATTATAGTATCAATCTTGGATGTTTTTATATGCAATTATATATAATTTTTTGGGACTAACCTATTAACCTAGTGCCCAGTGCCAGTTGCTGTTTTCTGCTTGTTTTTGGCTTTTCAGAGAAACAGTACCAAATGAAGTCCAAATGCCACGAAACTTTTTGGAGAATTTTTTTTGGACAAAAGAAACCTTGGAAGCTTCGGGAGTAGGCCAGAAGCCTCACGGAGGCTTCACAAGGCAACAGGGTGCGCCCCATGGGGGGCGCGCCGTGTTGCCTTGTGGGGCCCACGTGACTCCGTTTGACCTAATTCCACTTCTATAAATTCACAAATATTGGGAAACCATCAGAGAGCCAGAAGAAATAACCTTTCCATCACCGCAAGCCTCTGTTCTTCCACGATCCCATCTGGAGGCCTTTTTCGGTACTTTGCCCGAGGGGGAATCGATCACGGAGGGCTTCTACATCAACCTTGCTGCCCTTCCGATGATGTGTGAGTAGTTTACCACAGACCTACGGGTCCATAGCTAGTAGCTAGATGGCTTCTTCTCTCTCTTTGATCTTCAATACAATATTCTCCTCGATGTTCTTGGAGTTCTATCCGATGTAATCTTCTTTTGCGGTGTGTTTGTTGGGATTCGATGAATTGTGAGTTTATGATCAGATTATTCATGAGAAATATTTGAGTCTTCTCTGAACTCTTTTATGCATGATTGTTATAGCTTTGTATTTCTCT
The DNA here is from genome assembly GCA_036873465.1 of Thinopyrum obtusiflorum. Classification (NCBI taxonomy): domain Eukaryota; kingdom Viridiplantae; phylum Streptophyta; class Magnoliopsida; order Poales; family Poaceae; genus Thinopyrum; species Thinopyrum obtusiflorum. The sequence goes on along the minus strand of JAAAWM010011271.1, from coordinate 50,058 downwards.
CTGATCTATCGATTTGGTTTGGCCTACTAGATTGATTTATCTTGCAATGAGAGAGGTGCTTTGTGATGGGTTCAATCTTGCGGTGCTCAATCCCAGTGACAGAAGGGGACATGACACGCAATTGTATTATTGCCATTAAGGATAAAAAGATGGGGTTTATTCATATTGCTTGAATTTGCTTCTCTACATCATGTCATCTTGTTTAAGGCGTTACTCTGTTTTTATTAACTTAATACTCTAGATGCATGCTGGATATCGGTCGATGAGTGGAGTAATAGTAGTACATGCAGGCAGGAGTCGGTCTACTTGTCTCGGACGTGATGCCTATATACATGATCATTGCCATGAATCCATCATAATTATTTGCTATTCTGTCAATTGCCCAACAGTAATTTGTTTACCCACCATATGTTTCTATGCTCGAGAGAGAAGCCTCTAGTGAAAAATATGGCCCCGGGGTCTATCTTTATCATATTAAAAAACCTAAAAATACCTTACTGCAATTTATTTACTTTTATTTTAATTAGTTGTTTAGTTTGTCTATTTACCTCGATAAGATTTAATCCTTGCAAGTAACCGCTAAGAGGATTGACAACCCTCTTATTTGCGTTGGGTGCAAGTGTTTGCTCTTGTGTGTGTAGGTGCACTTAATGGAATTTTGCTTGGTTCTCCTACTGGATTGATAACCTTGGTTCTTAACTGAGGGAAATACTTATCTCTACTGTACTGCATCATCCTCTCCTCTTCAGGGAAATACCAACGCAGACTACAAGTAGCAACGATCTAAAGGTGCTTGAGACTTCGGGCTTGGCCTGCTAGAATCTTGTCGACATCCAAGGCCAGTACAGGGTCTGGGGCAGAAAGAAGGCGAAGGACTCCCTGGTTGACCTAGCCATGGCCATCATCAACCCCTACTACAGAGGCATGAAGGATGAGTGCAAAAAGAACAAGGATGCCTGGCACGAGGCCTGGGTGCGGAGACTGGATGAAGAACACGTCAAGTACGCGGCCAAGGACACGTACACAAGCTACGAGATGTACAGGTGGATCGTTGACATGAGGGAGTGCCTCCTTCCTGTGGACGACGAGGGATCGAGCCACGAGTAGTGGTGGCAGCGTCACAAGAAGTAGATGATTAGATGATCGTTTCTCCTAGTTTAGAATGCATGTAATTGTTTATTGAGGTGTGTGCGACGTAATCGGATGTTTAATTTGGTTATATATGTTGTTCTTCTGTAGACTGAGCAAATTACATCGCAGACGGACTAAACTAGGGAACCCGTCGGTGATGATTTCATCAATCACTGACAATTGTATACAAGCAAACGTTTACCCACAACACACACGGGCTATTAGCAAGAATCGTCCATGTTGTTATCTGTCTTCCCACACATTTTGGATTATTGACCTGTTTGCCGCGTATCACACACACCTTGTTAAGTTGAACCATTTTTGTTGTGTTGGGTAATCGCAAACAGTTCATCCGAGTGAACCGCATGCCGTGCATCGCACACACCTTGATCTATCTGACCGTTTCTGTTGTGTTGGATAATCACAAACAGTTCATCCGAGTGAACTGTATGCCATGTATCGCACACACCTCGAACTGGCTGACCGTGTTTGTTGTTCTGGCTTATCGCAAACAGTTCGTATGGACCAACTGTATGCCACATATCACACACATGTCTCTAATCTGAATCATTTTTTATGTCTCCAGCATCGCAAACAGTTCGTATTATTGGCGATGGTTTTATTACTACACCGTTTGCGATGCATGCAGCGTACACAGTTTGGTCGCGGGGTCTCTGATTCATGTGTCGCGTTAGCGGTCACCTGCAGTAGTGATGTTCAAGATCAGAGGGGTATTGAATAGCATTAAGGATCTGAACATATGATCTTCCACCAAATAAACCAACTAGCATCAACTACAGAGAGTAATCAACACTACTAGCAACCCATAGGTACCAATCTGAGGTTTTGAGACAAAGATTGAATACAAGAGATGAACTAGGGTTTGAGATGAGATGGTGCTGGTGAAGATGTTGATGAAGATTGGTCCTCCCACGATGAAAGGATCGTTGGTGATGTCGATGGCTTCAATTTCTCCCTCCCGGAGGGAAGTATCCCCGGCGGAATCACTCCGCCGGAGAGCAAAATTGCTCCTGCCCAGGTTCCGCCTCGAGACGGCAGCGCTTCATCCTGAAAGTCTTCTCTACAATTTCTTTGGGCAAATGAGCCTATATAGCAGAAGGAGGGGGCCGGAGGCCAGCTGTGGGCCCCACAAGGCATCAGGGCGTGTGTTGCCTTGTGGGCAACTGGTGGGTCCCCTCTGGCATTTGTTTTCTCCAGTATTTTTTTTATATATTTAATAAAAAATCTGCGTAAAATTTCAGGTCAATTAGAGCTCTGTAGAATAGGTATCTCTACTGTAGCTATTTCAGGTCCAGAATTACAGCTGCCGGTATTCTCCCTCTTCATATAAATCTTGCAAATTAAGAGAGAAAAGGCATAAGAATTGCATCATAAAGTGAAATAATGACCAAATACATTATAAATAACAGTAGGAAATCATGATGCAAATTGGATGTATCAGTAATCAACTTGCGGATTCCCGTGACCTTGGGGTAATCTAGGCATATGGGTTGGTACACGTTTTCATCTTCTTTTCTCTGATAGAAACTTTGGGGTACTCTTTGAAGTTCTTTGTGTGGATTGAATATTGTGAATCTAAAGTTGTTTGATGCATATAGAATAGTTAACTCACGGATGCTTGTGGTGACATTGGAGTATCTGGGTGACATTAGAGTTAATTGATGCATATCATATGGTGTTATTTTAGTACGAACTCTAGGGCTGTTTGTGACACTTATAGGATGGCTCAGTAGATTGATCAGAAAGGATAACTTTGAGGTGGTTTCGTACCCTACAACAATTTCATCTTATGTTCTCTGCTAATAGGAACTTTGGAGTGATTCTTTATCGCATGTTGAGGGATTGTTATATGATTCAGTTATGTTAGCACTGTTGAGAGATTGTACTAGTGAAAGTATGAACCCTAGGCCTTGTTTTCAAGCACTGCAATATCGTTTCTGCTCACTTTTGTTACTTGCTACCTTGCTATTTTTATTTTTTTTAGATTACAAAAACCTATATCTACTATCCATACTACACTTGTATCACCATCTCTTCGCCGAACTAGTGCACCTATACAATTTACCATTGTATTGGGTGTGTTGGGGACACAAGAGATTTCTTGTATTTGATTGCAGGGTTGTTCAAGAGAGACCATCTTCATCCTACACCTCCCACAGATTGATAAACCTTAGGTCATCCACTTGAGGGAAATTTGTTGCTGTCCTACAAAACTCTGCGCTTGGTGGCCCAACAGAGTCTACAAGAATAAAAGTTGTGTAGTAGACATCAATATCATTTTTATTACGTACAATACGGTATAAGGCTGGATATTGTTTCCGGAGGGTGGCATTGCCTAGCCATTTATCCTCCTAGAAACATATCTTTGAGCGATCCTTGATCGCGAAAGATCCAAAGCGTAAGAGATGTTTCTTCGACACCATCAGACCAGCCCAAAAGTGTGAATCTCCATTTTTCCAATATGACCGAGATACAACTTTTTGGCCTAGATACTTATTACGCAATATGGTTTGGCAGATGCCATCCTTAGTAAGTAGTTTGAACAACCATTTACTGAGTAAGGCATCATTCTTGACCTGAAGGTCATGAATGCCTAAACCACCTTGGTCTTTCGGTCTACAAACCATGCTCCATTTGGTGAGCCTATACTTTTTCTTTTCACTGTCTCCTTGCCAAAAGAATCTTGATCGGAAATAATCCAGCCTTTGTAAGACCCTTTTGGGAGTTGAGAAAAGGAGAGCATATAGAGAACCATATTTGTCAAGACGGAATTGATCAAAATCAATCGTCCTCCAACAGAGAGTAGCCTGCCTTTCCAATTGCTCAACCGTTTATCTAAACGCTCTTCAACATGTTTCCACTCTGCATTAGTGAGACACCGATAATGAATCGGAATTCCCAAATACTTGATCGGGAATTGACATTGTGCACAACCAAATAGGTCAGCATACTCGGCGGCCGCCTCACTGGCTTCTCCGAAGCAGAACAATTCACTTTATGGAAGTTAATTTTAAGGCCCGACATCTGCTCAAAAGCTGAAAGCAAAAGTTTCTAGTTTTGGGCCTTGCCCAGGTCATGTTCCATAAAAATAATCATATCATCGGCATATTGCAAGATAGAGAGGCCACCATCCACAAGGTATGGCACTACTCCTGCAATCTGACCATTCTACTTGTCGCGCTCAATCAGGATAGGCAACATGATAGCAACAATATTAAGTAACATTGGAGACATTGGGTCATCTTGTCGTAGTCTTTTTTTGTCTGGAAGTAATGGCCTATATCATCATTAACTTTGATGGCCACGCTGCCTCCACTAACAAAAATTTGGATCCATTGGCGCAATTTCTCGGAGAAACCTTTCATTCTACGGACATGTTGGAGAAATGACCATTTTACTTTGTCATATGCCTTTTGAAAGTCAATTTTGAATACTACCCCACTCATGTTTTTCCGGTGCAACTCGTGAACAGTTTCATGAAGGATCACTACTCCATCGAGTATATTTCTTCCTTGCATGAAGGTCGTTTGAGATGGTCGGACGACATGGTCTGCAACCGCATTGAGCCTATTAGTAGTCACTTTGGTAAAGATCTTGAAGCTGGCATTAAGGAGACAAATGGGTCTATACTGCTAGATCCGCTCGGCCTCCTTAATTTTTGGCAACAAAACAATTTCACCAAAATTTAGCCTGGATAGGTCTAATTGGCCGGCATGAAGATAATTAAACAATGGCATCAAGTCTGCCTTGATGACATCCCAGAAGTTCTGATAGAATTCTACAGGGAAGCCATCAGGGCTTGGAGCTTTGTGTAACACCCCAAAAAGTTTCCTTTGGATTTTCAAAATCTTTTCTTTAAAAGAAAATACTTTGAATTATTATGGTCCTATTTTTCTTCTCTTTCTTCTGTTTTGAAAATCATTTTTGAATTTTTCAGTTGGGTTTCAATTTTTTTTAAATGGTTATGATTTGATGGTTTATTATTTGAGTAATTATTTTTGGGGGATCAAAAATATTTTCTTTCAGAAAAGTTTTTAAACAATTAAATTATTTCAATGGAAGGATCCATTACATTCTTCTTTCAAACACTTAGCCTTCTCCCAAAAATTATTTTTTCACTTTTAAATTATCACCCAAGTCATCCTCATACCCTAGGACAGTACCCAACACCTCTCCTCTCCACAAAAATATTTTTACCATATTTAATGAATTCCAAAATTTGAATTTCATTTATTCCTAGTTTCTTTGATTTACAAAGGAACTATATTTTTTCCAACTCTTCTGCACCCACAAAAATTACCCCAACTACTTGACAGTACCCACACTCCATTTCACCAAAAACATTCTGTTCCAGAGTTCAAAATTTTCAAATTTCATTCAATTGAAATTTGGACCAGATTCAATCACTCTGATCAAAACCTAATTTTAATTGCTCCAAAAATTCTGAATTCTTGCCAGCATCTCTGTTATGCATCAACACCTCACCACAAAAATTCCCAAAAATTCGTAAAATGCCTAGAGCCATCTAGCATTTTGTCAAACACCTCATGTGCACATTGTAGCTACTATCAAAAAAATTAGAAAATAGCAAAGTTCAGAGGCGGGGGCGATCGGCGCCGTGCGGTGCACTCCACCCCATCTTCTCCTCATCCACGCCTCTGTTGAGCTTCAATGCGCCGCCATGGACCCCTCTCTCCAGCCTCTCACCGCTGACAGCACAGGAGCTGGCCGGTGCAGCGGCTGCTGTCGTCGGCCGTGGCGGCCGAGCGGATCAGCTCGACCACCGACAGCCACCATCACTCCTCTCCAATGCCTCGCCTACCTCCTCTCCACGCGGCAGCCTCCCCGCCACCTCCACGTGCCATCCCAGCCGACCAGCCCCGCCTGTCAGTCGCCGGAGCTGGCGCCGTCCGCCACGCCCGTACGGGAGCTCATCCATGGGGGGGTGGATAGAGCTCGACCCCGTCCGAGCTGGTGCTTCGAGAAGGTGTCCCCGATGCCACTGATCACTCACTGATGACCACCATCCAAGACCACCGCCCAAACCGACCTCACTGGCCAGATTTACTCCAGCGTGATCCGAACCCGCACGGCCATCCTCGAATCGCCTATAAAAAGCCCCCCGAGCTCCGTTCAGTACCTGCACCACATCCACCCACACCCAATTGACCCCCAGAGGAGTCGGACGACCTCGGGGAGGTCGTCTTCCCTGACTCCGGCCGCCCGATCTGCCTTTGTCACCACAAGCACCTGTAGGATCGAAAGTATGTCTAGAGGGGGGTGATTAGACTACTTGACCAAATAAAAACCTAACCTTTTCCCAATTTTAGTTGTAGGTAGATTTTAGCAAGTATACAAGTCAAGCATCACCCTACACATGCAATTCTAAGAGTGTAGCAGCGGAAAGTAAGCAATTGCACATGTAAGTAAAGGAAGGGATCGGAGATTTCAAACGCAATGAAGACACGGTGATTTTTGGCGTGGTTCCGATAGGTGGTGCTATCGTACGTCCACGTTGATGGAGACTTCAACCCACGAAGGGTAACGGCTGCGCGAGTCCATGAAGGGCTCCACCCACGAAGGGTCCACGAAGAAGCAACCTTGTCTATTCCATCATGGCTTATGTCCACGAAGGACTAGCCTCACTCGGGGTAGATCTTCACGAAGTAGGCGATCTCCTTGCCCTTACAAACTCCTTGGTTCAACTCCACATCATGTCGGAGGCTCCCAAGTGACACCTAACCAATCTAGGAGACACCACTCTCCAAAAGGTAATAGACGGTGTGTTGTTGATGAACTCCTTGCTCTTGTGCTTCAAATGATTGTCTCCCCAACACTCAAACAACTCCTCACAGATTTGGCTATGATGGAAGAAGGATTTGAGTGAAAAGCAACTTGGGAAGGGCAAGAAATCAAGGTTCAAATGGTTGGAATGGAATGTCTTGATCTCAACACATGAGTAGGTGGTTCTCTCTCAGAAAATATATGGTGGAAGTGTAGGCATGTTCTGATGGCTCTCCTTACCGAGTAAGAAGTGGTGGAGGGGTATATATAGCCTCCACACAAAATCCAACCGTTAAACACTTTTGACCCAACTCGGTGGCACCGATCAGAAATCTCGGTGGCACTGAACTGTGTAAAAGATATGAACGTTAGGAATCTCGGTGGGACCGACTGAAACAACTCGGATGGACCGATGTGCAATGGTTAGGGCAAAGCTCATCTCGGTGGCACCGATTGCATCAACTCGGTGGGCCCCCCCCCCCCCCCCCCCCCCCCCCCCCCCCCCCCCCCCCCCCCCCCCCCCCCCCCCCCCCCCCCCCCCCCCCCCCCCCCCCCCCCCCCCCCCCCCCCCCCCCCCCCCCCCCCCCCCCCCCCCCCCCCCCCCCCCCCCCCCCCCCCCCCCCCCCCCCCCCCCCCCCCCCCCCCCCCCCCCCCCCCCCCCCCCCCCCCCCCCCCCCCCCCCCCCCCCCCCCCCCCCCCCCCCCCCCCCCCCCCCCCCCCCCCCCCCCCCCCCCCCCCCCCCCCCCCCCCCCCCCCCCCCCCCCCCCCCCCCCCCCCCCCCCCCCCCCCCCCCCCCCCCCCCCCCCCCCCCCCCCCCCCCCCCCCCCCCCCCCCCCCCCCCCCCCCCCCCCCCCCCCCCCCCCCCCCCCCCCCCCCCCCCCCCCCCCCCCCCCCCCCCCCCCCCCCCCCCCCCCCCCCCCCCCCCCCCCCCCCCCCCCCCCCCCCCCCCCCCCCCCCCCCCCCCCCCCCCCCCCCCCCCCCCCCCCCCCCCCCCCCCCCCCCCCCCCCCCCCCCCCCCCCCCCCCCCCCCCCCCCCCCCCCCCCCCCCCCCCCCCCCCCCCCCCCCCCCCCCCCCCCCCCCCCCCCCCCCCCCCCCCCCCCCCCCCCCCCCCCCCCCCCCCCCCCCCCCCCCCCCCCCCCCCCCCCCCCCCCCCCCCCCCCCCCCCCCCCCCCCCCCCCCCCCCCCCCCCCCCCCCCCCCCCCCCCCCCCCCCCCCCCCCCCCCCCCCCCCCCCCCCCCCCCCCCCCCCCCCCCCCCCCCCCCCCCCCCCCCCCCCCCCCCCCCCCCCCCCCCCCCCCCCCCCCCCCCCCCCCCCCCCCCCCCCCCCCCCCCCCCCCCCCCCCCCCCCCCCCCCCCCCCCCCCCCCCCCCCCCCCCCCCCCCCCCCCCCCCCCCCCCCCCCCCCCCCCCCCCCCCCCCCCCCCCCCCCCCCCCCCCCCCCCCCCCCCCCCCCCCCCCCCCCCCCCCCCCCCCCCCCCCCCCCCCCCCCCCCCCCCCCCCCCCCCCCCCCCCCCCCCCCCCCCCCCCCCCCCCCCCCCCCCCCCCCCCCCCCCCCCCCCCCCCCCCCCCCCCCCCCCCCCCCCCCCCCCCCCCCCCCCCCCCCCCCCCCCCCCCCCCCCCCCCCCCCCCCCCCCCCCCCCCCCCCCCCCCCCCCCCCCCCCCCCCCCCCCCCCCCCCCCCCCCCCCCCCCCCCCCCCCCCCCCCCCCCCCCCCCCCCCCCCCCCCCCCCCCCCCCCCCCCCCCCCCCCCCCCCCCCCCCCCCCCCCCCCCCCCCCCCCCCCCCCCCCCCCCCCCCCCCCCCCCCCCCCCCCCCCCCCCCCCCCCCCCCCCCCCCCCCCCCCCCCCCCCCCCCCCCTAAGTTTCAAGAGAAATTAAAAACTGCAACTTTGGTTGGTTAAGTGTCTATTCACCCCCCCCTCTAGACCTATCTCCTCGATCCCGCAATTCGTATCAAAGCCTTGGTCTCCATTGCCTTGGTTTGATCACCATTGGAGGGAGATGGATGTGTCTACTTTGGGGAGTCTTAGAAGTAGAGTGCCTATTCTTGATGGGGAGTACTACAATGCTTGGAAACATGAGATGCTTGATATCTTTGATGAGTTTAACTTGAGCAAGTATATTCATGATCTCTATGTGCCCCCTATTGATCCCTTGCATCCTACTCATGAAGAGGAAATTGACATGCTTTGCAATCTTAGAACCGTCAATCTTATCATTAGAGGATTACCTAAAGTTGTGCTTCGTTGTATGCAAAACTTTGCTTTTGCTTATACTCTATGGCATGACTTGGAAAAGTGATATCCCGATTACTCTTTAAAGAATCTTGATGAGATTCTTCATAAGACTATTGCTTTTCACAAGATGAGTCCTAATGATCCTAAGTTTGATGATAGCTTGTTTGAGCTTCGTGATCTTATGCGTGCTAAAGGAGATGTTGGAACTATTAGTAACATTATCATGGAAGCCATTAGAATTCATAAACTTGAACATTGTCATGATCATGAAACTAATGAATTCATTGCCCTAGGTGATGATCATATGGATGATGACAATGATGTTGAGCATGGCTATTATGATGAGGACGAAGAATTTGATATTGAATTTGAGAAGACCATGAAGAATCTTAGTCTTATGGCAAATCTTCGAGATTACATGGCTGGAGGAAAAGAGTGGATTCTTGATAGCGGCTGCACCGATCACATGACCGGAGATAGAGACATGTTTCATGAGCTTGCTAAAAATGATGGTCCACGCAAGTATGTGACTTTTGGAGACATCTCCAAGGGTAAGGTACTTAGCCTTGGTAAGGTGGCCATATCCAATGATAGCTCCATACAAAATATTATGCTTGTTGAATCTCTTGGTTACAATCTTCTTTCCGTATCTAGACTAGCCGATTTTGGTTTCAATGTTCTATTTACCAAAGTAGATTGCCAAGTGTTTCGTCAAGATAATCATAATATGGTCTTTACCGGCATTCGTAGAGGTGATCTATACATTGTTGATTTCACTAAGAGAGCCCAACCTCGTACTTGTTTAATTGCTAAATCTTCTAAAGGTTGGTTATGGCATAGAAGACTTGGACATGTTGGCATGCGTAACCTTGATAAACTTGTTAAAGGAGATCACATTCTTGGTGTAAAAGATGTTATATTTGACAAAGATCGACTTTGTAGTGCTTGCCAAGCAGGAAAACAAGTTGGAGGAAGCCATCCCGTGAAGAACATTATGACCACGAGGAGACCACTCGAGCTACTTCATATGGATCTTTTTGGTCCCAACTCCTATAAGAGTCTTGGTGGTAACTCTTTCGGTTTGGTCATTGTTGATGATTTTTTCAGATTTACGTGGGTGTTCTTTCTCGATGACATATCGCAGGTACAAAAGATCTTCAAGAACTTCGCAAGAAAGGCTCAAAATCAATTTGAAGTGAAGATCAAAAAGGTTCAGAGTGACAATGGAACGGAGTTCAAGAACGCCAATGTGGACACCTTTCTTGATGAGGAGGGTATTTCACATGAGTTCTCGGCTACGTACACACCTCAACAAAATGGAGTTGTTGAGAGGAAGAACCGTACCCTTATTGAGATGGCAAGAACAATGCTTGATGAATACAAGAGGCCAAGACACTTTTGGGTGGAAGCGGTTGAAACAGCTTGTCATGCGACAAATCGACTCTACCTTCACAAGCTTCTTGGAAAAATGGCGTATGAACTGCTCACCGGTAACAAACCACAAGTTGGATACTTTTGAGTATTTGGCTCAAAATGTTACATTCTTGATAAGCATCGTCGTTCAAAATTTGCTCCTAAATCTCATGAAGGTTTCCTACTTGGTTATGGATAAAACTCTCACTCTTACCGTGTCTACAACAACTTCACTCGAAAAGTTGAAGAGACGGTAGATGTGAAGTTTGATGAGACTAACGGCTCGCAAGTCGAGCAATTGCCACTTGATGTAGGAGATCAAGAACCATCGGAAGCAATCCAAGACTTGCCCATTGTGAAGATTCGCCCCGTGGAAGTAAAGGAGAGTACCTCGTCAATTCAAGTGGAGGCCCCAACTTCACATCAAGGTGAATGACAAGTTGACATGGAGGCATCCACAAGTGGAACACGTCAAGACGATGGGAATGAGGAAGTGCAACAAGATGATCCACCTCAACCTCCTTCTCCACCTCCACAAGCGAACAACGACAACATCAATGAAGAAGAAGAAGAAGATGATGAGGAAGCCTCACCATAACCCAAGCAAAAGCTACCTCGAGTTAGAGCAAGAATCGACAAGAATCATCCCATCGAACAAATACTTGGAGATATCCAATCCGGGAGAATCACTCACTCTAAAACTCGTTTAGCTAACTTTTGTGAGCATTACTCATTCATTTCTAGTGTTGAACCTATGAAGGTGGAAGATGCTCTCAAGGACCCCGATTGGGTGAATTCAATGCACAAGGATCTACACAACTTTGAGAGGAACCAAGTTTGGACTTTGGTTGAGAAGCCTAAGGAAGAGCAAAACATCATTGGAACCAAATGGGTGTTTTGGAATAAGCAAGATGAAGATGGACAAGTTGTACGCAACAAGGCTCATCTCATAGCACAAGGTTACACACAAGTCAAAGGTATGGACTACGGTGAGACCTATGCCCCTGTTGCAAGACTTGAGTCTATTCGCATCTTACTTGCTTATGCCAATCACCATGATATCACTCTTTATCAAATGGATATTAAAAGTGCTTTCTTAAATGGTGAAATTGAGGAGGAAGTGTATGTTAAACAACCTCCCGGCTTTGAAAATCCCAAGAAACCTAATCATGTGTACAAGCTTCGTAAAGCTCTTTATGGTCTTAAACAAGCCCCTAGAGCTTGGTACAAATGCTTGACAAAGTTTCTTCTTGAAAAAGGATTTGAAATTGGGAAGATTGTTTCAACTTTGTTCACTAAGAGGGTTAATGGAGAATTATTTGTATGCCAAATTTATGTTGATGATATTATCTTTGGATCTACTAACCCCTCTTTTAGTGAAAAGTTTGGAAGGTTGATGTCGGAAAAGTTTGAGATGTCTATGATGTGTGAACTCAAATTCTTTCTTGGTTTGCAAATCAAGCAAACTAGGGAAGGTACCTTTGTTTCTCAAACAAAGTATACCAAGGACTTACTCAAGAAGTTCAACATGCAAGAGAGTAAAGGTATGAAAACTCCCATGCCCACGAGTGGACATCTTGACTTGACCAAGGATGGCAAACCGGTTGATCAAAAAGTTTATCGATCTATGATTGGTTCATTGCTATATCTATGTGCCTCCCGTCCCGACATTATGCAAAGTGTGTGCATGTGTGCACGATACCAAGCGGCACCAAAAGAATGTCACCTTAAGGCGGTGAAAAGAATTGTGAGATACTTGTTACATACACCAAACTTTGGCATATGGTATCCCAAAGGATCTTCTTTCAATCTTGTTGGTTATTCCGATTCGAACTATTCCGGAGACAAGGTTGACAGAAAATCCACTTCGGGGTACATGTCAATTTCTTGGTAGATCTCTTGTGTCTTGGTCCTCCAAGAAACAAAACTCAGTATCTCTATCCACTGCTGAAGCGGAATACATTGCCGCGGGATCATGTTGTGCTCAATTACTATGGATGACACAAACTCTTAAAGACTATGGTATGCATGTGAGACATGTACCATTACTATGTGACAATGAGAGTGCTATTAAGATTGCACACAATCCCGTGCAACATTCTCGAACTAAGCATATTGAGGTTCGTCACCATTTCATTCGAGATCATGTTGAGAAAGGTGACATTGACCTTAAACATGTTCGTACCGACAAACAATTGGCGGACATCTTTACCAAACCACTTGATGAGAAAGTGTTTTGTCACTTGAGAAGTGAGTTGAACATCATTGATGCTTCAAACATGAACTAGAGGTTCATGTGGATGCATACAAGGGCATGAGCATTCTTGACTAACCCATGATATCTTTCATGATCATCTTATATCTTGGATATTTTGCTCCCTTGTATTGTATCTAACATTTTGTAGGTACTTGGACAAGCTTCAAGTCACAAGATTGCATCTCACTCTTATCATAAGCAATCTTGTATAACCCAAGTATCAACAATGGATGGTGGAATAAGGAACAAGACAACATAAACATATCCTTTGACAACCTTTTTGAGCTATGCTTCACTCTTGTCATTTTGGATATACATGTTGTTCCTTGCAAGTCTAACCCATGTAGGAAGATGAACTACAAATGATGGGATCGCTCCAAACTTCAACTCATGAGCATCCACTTCAAGTTCAACTACATGATGGACTACACCACCAAATCCCAATGTAAGTTCTCACATCTTAGAGAAGCTTTACTCAAAAACATGAGCCAAAGCAACTCAACAAGATGTGAATACATTGAAATGCTTAAAAGAAAAATGGTAACCCCATTTTGAGCTTAAACGATGAGTATGACCTATGATCAAGTGTTCTCACTTGACTCCTAAGTCAATATACTCTAACATAGGTGACCTAGTCGCCGACCCATCTAGATGAAGTTCCAAAAAAAAACTTCATCTGGATGCTTCTTTGCTTCATTTCTGTGTTTTCTTCTTTTAGCTAGTGTCGCCGCAATTTCATTGCAATTTTTTTGTGAGAATTTCTTTGCCTAGTGAGCTGAGTTGACACAATGTTCCATTGCATCGAACTCGGTTCCACCGAATTGATACAACTCGGTGTCACCGATTTTGCTGCTCTAAGGAATTTTCTATCAAATATTTCCTGAGTTTTTCTGCTCCAGCTCCACTCAATGATTCTTATCCTCTACTTGCGTCTAGATCTACTCAGTGGCTAGATGTGTTTCTCAAGGACCAAACCCACTTGATCAATAACCTTGAGGTCCCTTCTTGGAAATTGATGTCAAAGGGGGAGAGAGGAATACATCAAAGCTCTTCACCAAAAGAGATGCACCTTACAAGAGGAGAGAATGCTACATGTTTCTAAGAGGGGAGAAACATGATCAGTTTTTGGTTGTTGGTTAAGTTTTCTCACCCTACCTGCTCCCAATATCCAATGTCAGATTCAGGGGGAGAGGAAGTTCCTTAAGGGGAGACAACTATTTCGTTCTTTTGGGGACATGTCTGCTTCAAAGAAGTACTCACCTAGTGATACTCTCTTCTACTTGTCATCCCAATCTTGGTTTCTTGTTGATCTTGTGTCTTTTCTTGAAGAAGTTATCTTGTGTTATCTAACCTTGTTTTCTCAAGTGTGTTTCTTCAGGTACTTGATCAAGACCTTCAAGGTAAGTATATGCATCACACTCATGTATATGATTGACCTCTTGCTAGTATATATTGTTTGCAAGGAGACAATCATGGACATGTGGATTCCTATATGATATATATTGCTCTGATGCATATAGCCAAGTTACATGTTACATGTATACCTCCCATGTGGTATCATCATTTTATATGCACCTCTTCAGGGGGAGTTCGGGGAGCTTATACATGTTACATGTTTCCTTCAAAGCTTTCATACAAACTTCTGCTAAATCTGTATTTGAAGCTTTGATGTATGTTGTCATCAATTACCAAAAAGGGGGAGATTGAAAGCACATTTGCTCCCTTGGTGGTTTTGGTAATTTATGCCAACATACATGTTGTTGGACTAATGCTTTTATCTAGTGATTTTCAGACAAGTTCAACAATGGCGTGGCAGGGACAAGGAGAAGTGGAACCCTTCAAAATGCTAAGGACAAGGATTGGCAAAAGATCAAGACTCTACATTTTTGGTTTAGTGATCCAAGATCACATTGAGTCCATAGGAAAGCCAATACTATTAAAAGGGATGAGGTGTTGCTTAATGGTCTTTTTGCTCAAGTGCTTAGTGACAGTACTCCTAAACCCTCAGCCACTCTCTTTACCCAAATATGTCCAAAACCTACATTCCAACTCGGCCCCACCGAAATTCTCTATCCGGAGCCACCGAGTTCATCTAGACTTAGCCACTGCCAAAACCCTAACAAATCGGATCCACCGAAATGGATCTCGGTCCCACCGAGATGGCCTTGCCAACTCTCTGTAATCGTTTGCACTCACTTCGATCCCACCGATTTTTGCAAATCGGTCTCACCGAGATGGTTTGCCAACTCTCTGTTGCCTTATTGCTTCACTTCGGTCCAACTGAGTTGATGCGATCGGTGCCACCGAGATGAGGTTTGCCCTAGCCATTGCACTTGGGTCTATCCGAGTTATTCCTATCAGTCCCACCGAGATTCCTAACGTTCATATCTTTTACACAGTTCGGTGCTACCGAGATGTCTGTTTTGGTGCCACCGAGTTGGGTCAAAAGTGTGTAACGGTTGGATTTTGTGTGGAGGCTATATATACCCCTCCACCACCTCCTTCTCTGTAAGGAGAGCCATCAGAACGTGCCTACACTTCCACCATACATTTTCTAAGAGAGAACCACCTACTCATGTGTTGAGATCAAGACATTCCAATCCAACCATTTGAACCTTGATTTCTAGCCTTTCCCAAGTTGCTTTCCACTCAAATCCTTCTTCCACCATAGCCAAATCTGTGAGGAGTTGTTTGAGTGCTGGGAAGACTATCATTTGAAGCACAAGAGCAAGGAGTTCATCAACAACACACCATCTATTACCTTTTGGAGAGTGGTGTCTCCTAGATTGGTTAGGTGTCACTTGGGAGCCCCCCCCCCCCCCCCCCCCCCCCCCCCCCCCCCCCCCCCCCCCCCCCCCCCCCCCCCCCCCCCCCCCCCCCCCCCCCCCCCCCCCCCCCCCCCCCCCCCCCCCCCCCCCCCCCCCCCCCCCCCCCCCCCCCCCCCCCCCCCCCCCCCCCCCCCCCCCCCCCCCCCCCCCCCCCCCCCCCCCCCCCCCCCCCCCCCCCCCCCCCCCCCCCCCCCCCCCCCCCCCCCCCCCCCCCCCCCCCCCCCCCCCCCCCCCCCCCCCCCCCCCCCCCCCCCCCCCCCCCCCCCCCCCCCCCCCCCCCCCCCCCCCCCCCCCCCCCCCCCCCCCCCCCCCCCCCCCCCCCCCCCCCCCCCCCCCCCCCCCCCCCCCCCCCCCCCCCCCCCCCCCCCCCCCCCCCCCCCCCCCCCCCCCCCCCCCCCCCCCCCCCCCCCCCCCCCCCCCCCCCCCCCCCCCCCCCCCCCCCCCCCCCCCCCCCCCCCCCCCCCCCCCCCCCCCCCCCCCCCCCCCCCCCCCCCCCCCCCCCCCCCCCCCCCCCCCCCCCCCCCCCCCCCCCCCCCCCCCCCCCCCCCCCCCCCCCCCCCCCCCCCCCCCCCCCCCCCCCCCCCCCCCCCCCCCCCCCCCCCCCCCCCCCCCCCCCCCCCCCCCCCCCCCCCCCCCCCCCCCCCCCCCCCCCCCCCCCCCCCCCCCCCCCCCCCCCCCCCCCCCCCCCCCCCCCCCCCCCCCCCCCCCCCCCCCCCCCCCCCAATCATTGAACATCCTGAAATCTTTAACTTGAATGGACATTAGTTCAATGAGATATATGTTGTTATGAATTACCAAAACCACCAAGGGAGCAAATGTGCTTTCAATCTCCCCCTTTTTGGTAATTGATGACAACATATAGATCAAAGCTTCGAGAAATGATTAAATGAATGAAGTACATCATCGCTTTGAGAGGTATATATGTGATAAGCAAGAGCTCCCCCTAAATTTGTGCATTATTAAAAATTTGTATTTGAATGCAAATGCACAATCAATTAGGATCATGGGTCACTCTTCCATGTCACATACACCTTGGTGGAGCGCGCAAAATGATATGAATGGAATAGTAAGCACGCATCACCAAAAACACAAGTGAATGATCATACAAGATAATGATAAGGATAAGCATTAACCATAGCATGAAGCATAGTATGATCAATCACACACATAGTATCTCACAAACATAACGATCAAAGTATCTCACACACATCAAACCAAAGTAGCATAAACCAAATAGTAGCAAAAACTCAAGAAAACGACGAGCAAAAGCAAGACACTCTCTCTCTCGAAGCCTAATGATCTATACAAATTCTCCCCCTTTGGCAACAAGTACCAAAAAGTTCAAATGGGTATAGGACTATGTGTCTCTCTAGGCACGATCCTCGGAAGCTCCTGAAGGTGATCTCCGGCTGGTAGCTCCGGTGTGCATAGATGGCGTTGAGAGAAGTGCATCCGCGAACACTTCAGCTGACGTCTACTAGGCTGGCGGGGTAGAGATTGGTGGTGGCACTGTAGCAGCAGCAGGTGCAGAGACTGTAGTCCTCGTATCTACAGCAGGCACTGCAGCAGACCTGGCTGCCCTAGGCACTGTCTAGAATCTCTCAGTCATGGGTCTGTCATCTCCACTGTCATCAGAAGCAGCCTTGGCTGCATCAACATCATCCTTCAGCTTCTCCACAATGGTCTGTACCTGAGTGATCTTCACATCAAGATCATGAATCTTTGTCTCGACTATCCGCTCTAGGCTAGCCTGGTTCTTGGTGAGGTTGGCCAAACTTCGCTCAATCCTCAGGGTGACTTCCAGCAGATAAGTCATTTGATCACTCTTAGTCTTGAGGTTAGCTATAGGTGCATTGGGAGCAGATGCCTTCTGAGCTTCTTTTGCTGCCTCAGCTGCCCGAATCCTCTCTTGAGCTTGGGCAGATGTAGGGTGTGAAGGATCCATCACCACTACATTGTCCTCGAACTCTGGACGTAGTGGGAGATGCTCACGATCAAGAAGATAAGTGCTCATTCCAACCTTGGAGTTGATGAGCATCTGAATGTGTGGAGCATATCTGCAAGATCTCTTCTGGTTAGCTGCGGTTCTCTTGATAGTTTCAACAATAAGGCTCATGACTTTGAATTTCCGCGGAGTCTCAAACAAGTGCAGCAGGTTGATGGAGTGGCCATGTATCATCTTGTCATCACCAGACTTGGGCAACAAAGTGTACCTCAAGATTGTGTTAGTGGTGGCCAAACCAGGTAGCAAGTGCTTCACTAAACCTAGCTTGTGAGACTCAATGTCCTTCTCTGGAATAGCTGTGTACATATTAGCCATGGAATTGTGGTCCATCTTGAGCTTGGCATATATGTCAATGTCATCATCTTCTTCCTCTGGAGCACCAAGAAGAGTAGCCCACTCAGAGATGGTTGACTGGTATCTGGATCCCTCAGTCATCCACACAATTCTGCCATCTGGATAAAAGTGAGCTGTGGAGTAGAATTGCATTATCATCTCATCATTCCACTCGGTAAGCTTCTGTCCAACAAAGTCATCAACACCAGCTATCCTAAAACTGTCATGAACATGGGGGAAATAATCTTCATTTGCATCAATATATTTCCAATCCACCCATCTCATGTCACTGATGATTGGCTTCTTATCAAGTAACACAGTTTCATAGAAATCTTGTTGTTCTCTGGTCTGGAAGCGATAATCACAAGCAGTCCTCCTTCTGGCAGCATATGGATCTGACAATCTCCATTGACGCAGTCCTTTGTCCTTCCTGAGCATCATGTTTTCGGCAACAGGGTGTGCATTGTCATGATCTGGAATCTTGGGCTTCAATTTTCTGAGCACTAGTGGCTCCTCATCAACATCAGCTTCAGGCACTGGGGCCTTGTTCTTCTCAGTAGCAGGGATGTTTCTCATGGATCTCTTGGGTGCTGGAACTTTAGGCTTAGACTTGGTGGGGGCAGCAGTCCTTATAGCATCAGACATAAGCTTCTGAGTCTTTGCTGGAGGTGCCTCAGCTGTTGGCTCCTCCTCCTCCTCCTCAGCCATGGAGGGCTTGCCTAGAACACGAGCAACAGTTTTCCTAGGCCTTTTCTTCTTTGATGCAGCAGCTACCTCTGCATCACTTGGTTCCTCAAGTGTAAATGTCATAGTTTCCTTAGTGACTTTCTTCACTGCTATCTTCTCTTTGGTTCTAGCAGATGGTTTGGTGCTATACTCCTTTGCAAACACAACTCTCTTCTTCTTTGATGTTGCTTCACTAGCAACAAAGTCCTCATCCTCATCATCTGAGGTTCTCTTCTTCCTTGCCCTAGTAGCTGCTTTGGGCAATTCTAGAGAACTCCTCTCTCCCTCATAGTAGCTTTCCTCGGGACTAGAGCCTGAACTGAGATCTGTGTGCTGCTCTGACATATTCTGGCTGTCGCTGGCATCTGACATCTTGCAAAACTAACCCTGGGAATAGATGGGTATGGGCAGAGTAGATGAGTCATCACAAAAAGCAGATGTTTTTCATGAAAATTGAGTTCAAATCTTAGTTTCAAGTTTTCACAGAAGGCATTTTGGATGGACCGAGTTGATCATCTCGGTGATACCGAAGCACTCAACAGAAACTTTACACTCCATTTCGGTCAGACCGAGATGTGGTTCGGTGTCTCCAAGATGCTAGGGTTTCACAGAGACTTTATTTCTGGTCTCACCAATTCGTACAACTCGGTGGCACCAAGATATACTAGTGCAATGGCCTGGGGCCAAATCGGTGATTCCGAAAATCTCTAATCGGTTGGTCCGAGATGCGTTCGGCGGAAACTTAAACCTAAATTTTTTACTCGAATCTAATCTATGGAATTTGCAGTTTAAAGGAAGGTCTCAATCCGTGGCAAGAATAATGGCAATCCATCTGTGCATTGAATCAGAATTTAGACCACGAAGGGGGTCGAATCTCACCCTAACTTGGTGGAGATCCTCTACGGCGGCAATGGTGGAGCAGATTGCCGTTGACGGCGGCGGATTCTGGCGGTGAAGGCGTGCTGAAGATGAGGCCAATGATCCGAAGACCTTGGTGACGGCAGCAATGGGGTGCGGGAACGAAGGGGTTTGAGAAATTTCAATCATTCGGGCCCGCGGAGTATATATACCCGTGTGCTGTCGGTGGCTCTGAGTTGAACAACTCGGTGGCACCGATATGTGTAACTGCTAGTAGTATAGCACATTAGTGGCACCAAAACAGTTCAACTCAGTGACATCGAGATGAAAACCTAGATCAATCAAACTATTTCGGTGGGTCCAAATAGGAGTGGATTGGTCACCGAAACAACTTTGAAGGTTTTGGAGGTTCAGCCCTTTCAGATCGGTGACTCCGAGTGCGCCTCACCCAGAGGGTCCGAAAATGACTTGTTCAATTTTTGTGATGTAGCAAGAATAGAATTTGAGACAAGAAAGCATAGATAGCTAGAGAAGGTACTTAGGCATTCTTGTACATCCACTTGGCCAAAAAAACCAAGACAATCAAAATAACAAATGGATGTCCTTGAATGAAGAAAAGATGCAAACCAACATGCTCACACAATAAGATAGCAAATGAAATATGTGTCAAACATGCACAACCAATTCTAGTATCTATCAAGCAATGGCGATGACTAGGTCATCTATATATGAGTATATTGACTTAGGAGTCAAATGAGAACATTTGATCATAGGTCATACTCATCGTTTAAGCACAAGTGGGGTTGCCACTTTTACATAAAGCATTGATGTGTTCACACCATTAGAGTTGCTTTAGCTCAAGTCTTAGAGCAAAGCTCCCCCTAGATGTGATATCCCCCCATAGAGGGATGAACTAACCTTGGGTTTTGTTGATGATGACTTCATGTAGATGTTAAAGATGTGGATGCTCAATGTTGATGTAGACTATCAAGAGTTGGGAGCAATCCTTTGGAGTTTTGTTCTTTCAATACCTACATGGGTTAGTCCCACACAAGGAACATACAAGGATATCCATAGACATAGAGTGAAATACACATATGATGATGTCCATGAATGCAATGACTACCTTGTCCCTTGCCTTACCAAAAAGAGGGTTTGTGACTCCATGAACTAGTGCAAGATGTGGAAGTTGATTGCACAAGTTCTTGCCATAAATGAATGTGAGTGAAGTTTGTTGGCGGAGTCACCCTCAAGAACTCTCTAGTTCTTCTTCTTTTGGACCCACATCAACTTGATGGGAATCCTTGGAGTTGTAGTAGCACTTGATGAAGTAGAACTTGATGAAGTCTTGGGAACCCACTTGACCGAGGCTTGAGGTGCTTCTTCAAATGAGTCAATCTCCTCTTGAAGCATGTCCTTGCCTTTTAGCTTGTGGTCTTGTGGTGGAAGATCTTCTTGAGCTTGTGTTCCCTTGAAGGAAGTAGGATCATACTTCTCTTGTTGAGGAACAAACTTCATCTTGGGATATTGATCTTCTTCCCACTCAACCCCATTGGCATTGAACTTTCGTTCAAAACCAACACCTTGGTTCTTCCGGTGCCTTCCTTGGTTGCGTACAATTTCCTCAAATTGCTTACTTCCGGCAAGGCTCTTGTAGACACCTTTTTCTATAATTCCTTTCAATAAAATGTTTTCTTGCTCAAGTGTAACTTGGCTAAGAGAATCATTAGTGGAATCAATAGAACTACTAGAAGCAACAATGTTGGATTTAGCATGGTTATTGTTACTACTAGAGGTAGAACCCTTTTTACCCTTGTTGCTAGTTTGCTTAGGTTTAACTTGTGGCATAAAGGTAGACAAGAGTAAACATTTGGCAAGATATGAATAACTCTTCTTTCGAAGATCGTCATTGATAGCTTTAAGAAACTTATGCTCTTGCTCTAAATTTAGCTTCTCGAAGCGTAGCTTCTTATGAGTTCTTAGAAGTTCTCTATGATGCTCTTGAGTTGTTTCATGAGCTAACTTAAGAGTATTTATTTCTTTAGTTAGACGCTCAATCTCCTTCATAGCATTGTCATTCATTTCCTCTTGACTATCATGATTACTAGCATTTTCATTATAGCTCACATCACTAGCCTTATCAATAAGTAAATCATCATCACTAAGCAAATCATCTTCATCACTATTGAAATCAAGATACTCGGGGTGTGATACCTTGGGGCCTTTTGCCATGAAGCATCTTCCAATTCCTTCATTTGGTGAATCAAAGATATCATAGGAGTTGGATTACATAAGAGCAAGTCCGGCAACACCTTCATCTTGACTATAGTCGGAGTTGGAGTGATAAGTTCTCTCGGAGTGGTTGTCGGAGTTGGAGCCGGAAACCCATTCACCAACATGAGCTTGGTGTCTTCTTCTAGTGTAGCTCTTGGATGACTTGTCCTTCCTCTCCGAATCCTTGCTTCTTCAAGAGTGTCTTCATTCATAACGATCATCTCTACTCCTTCTCTCCTTGTGAGGTGATTCATCTCTTCTATGTCTTCCTCTTGGTGATTCGTCTCTTTTCTTGTATGGAGCCGTACACTCATTGGAATAGTGTCCAGGTTTTCCACAATTGTAGCAATTTTGGGCATGACTTGATGATCTTCTCTCATAGTGTCTTGAGCTAGAGCTTCTTTCTTTTCCTTTGTTCTTGTAGAACTTGTTGAATCTTTTCACCATTAGGCTTATCTCTTCATTGGATACTAGCTTGTCACTTGGAGTTGTTGGAGCATCGGTTGAGGCTTTGTAAGCACCACTTGATTTGTTGTGTAGCTCCTCTTTGTCCTTGAGTGACATTTCATGAGCAACAATCCTTCCAATGACTTCCGTGGGCTTGAGATCTTTGTAATTGGGCATCATTTGGATCAATGTGCAGACGGCATCATATTTTCCATCCAAAGCTCTAAAGATCTTCTTGATGATGAATTTATCGGTCATCTCTTCACTTCCTAAGCGGGCAATCTCATTTGTGATGAGAGCAAGCCTAGAGTACATTTCAGCGACTCCTTCACCATCCTTCATCTTGAACTTGTCAAGTTGACTTTGAAGCACGTCCAACTTAGATTCCTTGACGGACTCGGTACCCTCATGCATATCAACCAAAGTATCCCAAATTTCCTTTGCATTCTCGAGGCGGCTGATTTTGTTGAATTCCTCGGGACACAAACCGTTAAAGAGAATGTCACAAGATTGAGCATTGTATTGCAATATCTTCAATTCTTCTGGGGTTGTTTAATGATCCGGTTCCTTGCCATCCTCAAAGAATTCACCTTGCAAGCCAACACGAACAACAGCCCAAACGGTGGGGTTATGACCAAGAATATGCGTTTTCATCTTATGTTTCCAACTAGCAAAGTTTGTACCATCAAAATATGGACCTCTACGGTGATAATTACCTTCACTAGATGCCATACTCTCCTAGGTTGTGAAACCAAAGCAATGGAGACCAAAGCTCTGATACCACTTGTAGGATCGAAAGTATGTCTAGAGGGGGGGTGATTAGACTACTTGACCAAATAAAAACATAACCTTTTCCCAATTTTAGTTGTAGGCAGATTTTAGCAAGTATACAAGTCAGGCATCACCCTACACATGCAATTCTAAGAGTGTAGCAGCGAAAAGTAAGCAATTGCACATGTAGGTAAAGGAGGGGGTCGGAGATTTCAAACACAATGAATACACGGTGATTTTTGGTGTGGTTCCGATAGGTGGTGCTATCGTACGTCCACGTTAATGGAGGCTTCAACCCACGAAGGGTAACAGCTGCGCGAGTCCACGAAGGGCTCCACCCACGAAGGGTCCACGAAGAAGCAACCTTGTCTATTCCATCATGGCTTACGTCTACGAAGGACTAGCCTCACTCGGGGTAGATCTTCATGAAGTAGGCGATCTCCTTGCCCTTACAAACTCCTTGGTTCAACTCCACATCATGTCGGAGGCTCCCAAGTGACACCTAACCAATCTAGGAGACACCACTCTCCAAAAGGTAATAGACGGTGTGTTGTTGATGAACTCCTTGCTCTTGTGCTTCAAATGATAGTCTCCCCAACACTCAAACAACTCCTCACAGATTTGGCTTTGGTGGAAGAAGGATTTGAGTGGAAAGCAACTTGGGAAGGGCTAGAAATCAAGGTTCAAATGGTTGGAATGGAATGTCTTGATCTCAACACATGAGTAGGTGGTTCTTTCTCAGAAAATGTATGGTGGAAGTGTAGGCATGTTCTGATGGCTCTCCTTACTGAGTAAGAAGTGGTGGAGGGGTATATATAGCCTCCACACAAAATCCAACCGTTACACACTTTTGATCGAACTCGGTGGCACCGATCAGAAATCTTGGTGGCACCGAACTGTGTAAAAGATATGAACATTAGGAATCTTGGTGGGACCGACTGGGACAACTCGGATGGACCGATGTGCAATGGTTAGGGCAAACCTCGTCTCGGTGGCACCGATTGCATCAAGTCGGTGGAACCGAAGTGAAGCAATAAGGCAACGGAGAGTTGGCAAGCCATCTCGATGTGACCAATTTGCAAGACTTGGTGGGACCGAGGTAATTGCAACCGATTATAGAGAGTTGGCAAGGACATCTCGATGGGACCGATATCCATATCAGTGGATCCGATTTGTTAGGGTTTTGGCAGTGGCTAAGTGTGACGCCCTCCGCTCGACCGTGCACTAATCATACACGCAAACGTGCACGCTCGAGATCAGAGGCTCACGGGAAGATATCACAACACAACTCTAAACACAAATTTAAACATAAATCTTCATATTACAAACCAGGGGTCACGAGGACCCGAATACATAAGTCATACAAACCATAATATCTGAGTACAGACATAGTTAGTCAAGTTTGCCTTAAGAAGGCTAGCACAAACAGCGATACAATCAAAAAGGCGAAGGCCTCCTGCCTAGGGCCTCCGAACTACTCCTGGTCGTCGGGGATCTCGACGTCGTAGTAGGCTCCTCCTGGGGTCTCCTGCTCCTGGGCTCCGTCGTCTGATCGAATATCCGGGTATGGGGAAAAAGAAGTAGCAAAGCAACCGTGAGTACTCATCCAAAGTACTCGCAAGACTTACAGCAGAACTATACTAGATATGCATTTGTATCAAATGAATGGGGCTATATCTTTGGACTATACTACAGAAATGCTGGAACAGAGGGGGAGAGGCCTAGCCTATCGAAGACTAGCATCTTGCAGCAGTTCTTGCAGCATCAGAAGAGAGTAGAGCAAGATAATATATCGTCAAACATATTTAGTAATGCCCTGAGATCCTTTCTCCACTATCCCACGAGAAAGTGATCTCGAGAGCAGTAGTAACAGTTTATCAGTTCAACAGTATCCATTTGTAGTTGTAGCGGATTAAGATACAACTCCGAGCGTCCTGTTACCGTGGACACGGCTATTCGAATGGATTACTTCCCTGCAGGGGTGCACTACTGTTACCCAACACGTTCGATTACATCTGGCCGGACACGCTTGCTGGGTAATGCCCGGCCTCGGGTAATCGACACGACGCAGCCCTACCTAGGCTCAGCAGAGAGGTCAGCACGCCGGTCTAAATCCTAAGCGCAAAGGGGTCTTGGGCCATCGCCCTCTGCACTCCTGCACGTTGCGTGACTGGCCGGGGAGCAGGCGCGACACTGAACTTGTCAGTGACGTATCCAGCCCAACCCCAACAATCAGCCCGCATCTCTGAGCTGTGACGTCTGAAGAGCTTTCGGCTGATACTACGACGTAGAGGGTCCCATAACCATTATCCCACGCAATGGTAGTGCGTATAGGCACGTAGCCAACTCAGATCAAATACCCAAATCTGTTAAGGCACGTTTAGTAACTCGCAGAGATGAATAGGGTTCCTGTCGCTCCGACTTGATAAGTCATGACGCGCGGGTGCTCTTGGAGTCGACCCGTCTTTAGTGATATTCACTCGCGGGCACCCTTGGGGCCAGCCCGACTTTATCAGTTTAAGTAATGCAGTAATGTAATCATTTCCGCAATCACACCCAGAGTGATCACGGCCCGATAACAAGCATGGCATACGGACAAGGGTAAAGGGCTAGCTGATGAAACATCACACCTAACTAAGCATCATGGGATAACAGGTAAGGTAGCAATAACAGGCGACAAAATCAGGCTATGCATCAGAATAGGAGCTTATTGAAATAACAACAGAGGCAATTCTAATGCAAGCATAAGAGAGAGGGGAATGGGTGACATCTGATGATCAAGGGGGTTTTGCTTGCCTGGAAGCTCAGCTGACGGGGTCTGGTCGTCGATGTCGTAGTCGTACACTGCGGCGTCGTCGGCAGTCTCAGGGCTATCGGGAGAGAAGGAGGGGCGAAGAAACAATAAATACACGGCAATAATGCAACAGAGATGCATGACATGTCTATATGCAGTGCTAGGGTGATTTACTGCCAAACTAAATGTTTTAGTTAATTTAGGAATTTATTTGGATTTATTTTATTAAAGTCATGCACTATTCATTTATCGAAATCAGTCCAAATGTTCCATGTTCACCTAGCTAGGAGTGCTGGACAGGTATTTTGAGTACATATTCAGAATCTTCATATTTTTCTGATCATTTTACATATATAAATTATTTCAATCCGAGTTACGGTTTACAAGATATGATTTTTTAAAGTTTTAAAGAATTTCTGGATTTATTTTATTTATTTAAATTCGAATTTATCCAGAATAGTAAATGATGACATCATCAAGACATCACCATGATGTCAGCAGGTCAAATCCGGCTGGGTCAGGTCAAACTTGACCTGTGGGTCCAGTGGGACCCACATGCCAGTCTCACAGTAGGTTAATTAGGTTTTATTTTAACTAATTAGGATTAACTAAGTGTGGGCCCTACTAGTCAGTGATAGATTAACTAATTAATTAACTTAATTAGGTTTAACAGATTAATTAACTTTTATTTATTTATTTTTAAAACGTTTAAAAGGGGTGGGGCCCGCGTGTCAGTGACACGGGTTGCCCAGTCAGCAGCGCTGACTGGTCAACGGACCCCACTGGGGCCCAGTGGCAGTGGCAGTGGCAGTGGGGGTGGGACCCAGCTGGCCACGTCGGCGTCGGTCGCCGGAGACGCGCCGGCGAGCGCCGGACGCGACAGAGAACTCCGGCGAGCCCGGAAATCCTCTGTGGTGCACGGTTAGACGCGGGGTTGGTCGCGTTCGACGCGGCCCGACGTCGCGCACACGGTGGCGCCATCGGTTGGTGCCGGAGTTGGCCGTGACGAGTGCTGCAACGGTGATGGCGGACGGCGGCGCTCGGGCGTGACGGCAAACGGCGATGCGGGCGCGCTAGCGAGCAACCAAATAGCCAGAGGGCATCTACGCGACGCGGTGAGCACGTTGAGCAGCGGCGCGGGACCATTTGGTCACCGGAGCTACGCCGGCGACTAAGCGAGGCGGCGGAGCACTTCGGCCACCGTGGAAATCCGGCGCTAGAGCAAGCAATCGACGCGGGGGAGCGAGAGGAAGGAGAGAGGAGCTCACGGGGAGCCTGTAGAGGTGCAATGCGGGTGCGGGGAAGGCTCGAAGTAGCCGGAATCCTCGCCGGAGTCCGACGGAGCCGAGGAAGAAGATGGAGGCATAGGCGTCGATGTGGAGCTTCCCGGCCAGCGTGCGTTGGCGTGGAGGAAGGCGACGTCGAGGCGGAGCCGTGGGGCTTCTCGGCGAGGCAGGAGGGGCTCGGGGCCACGAGCTTCAAGGCGAGATGGCCATGGCGGCGCTTGACAGAGGGAGGGGAACGAGGCAGGGAGAGAGAGGAATGGCGAGGGAGAGACCAGGGGCGAGGGGAGCCTTGCCCATATCCTCCGCGGGCGGGCGCGGGCGCGCTGTCGATCGAGAGAGGGGGGGGGCCAGGGAGAGAGCGCGCGCGGGTGTGCGGTGGAGGCGACAGCGGTGCGGGAGGAGCAGTGCGGGAGGTAGGGGGAGAGAGCTAGGCGGGCCGGGCCGTGCGGGTGACTAGGATCCAGTAGCGCGGGCCTTTCTCTTTTTCTTTGTTTTTCCTTTCTGTTTTTCTTTCTTATTTTTGTTTTGCATTTTCTTTTTGCTCCAGTGCATTTTTGTAAATTGTGAATCCTGCCCAGACATTTAAAGAGCAATTTTCCTCACTGTTAGAAAGTGGTTTGGGGTCCATATGTTTCCAAATGAATTTTAATTAATGTTAAATGTATTAAATATTCCTGTTTCAGTTCTGTTCCTTGTTGTTTGAGTCATTTAGCTAGTTTAATAAATGTTGATCTTATTTTTATAATTGCCTCTGGATTATTTGCAATATTATGAACATTTTAGTTTGCAAATTTGAACAACTTTTAAATTCATATTATATTTGAATTTCATTTTGTATTTGGAATTTGAAATGAGATATGATGCAAATGATGTTTAAGCACTGCTAATCATGTTGATCTGTCATTAACAAAAGTTGATCACTGTAGCTTAATTACATGGGGTGTTACACTAAGTCCGGATGAACTCGGTGGCTCCGGATAGGAAATTTCGGTGGGGCCGAGTTGGAATGTAGGTTTTGGACATATTTGGATGGAGAAAGTGGTTGAGGGTTTTGGAGTACTGTCACTAAGCACTTGAGCAAAAAGACCATTAAGCAACACCGCATCCCCTTTTAATAGTATTGGCTTTCCTATGGACTCAATATGATCTTGGATCACTTAACAAAAATGTAGAGTCTTGAACTTTTGCCAATCCATGTCCTTAGCATTTTGAGGGGTCCACATCTCTAGTCCATGCCATGCCAATCATTGAACATCCTGAAATCTTTAACTTGAATGGACATTAGTTCAATGAGAAATATGTTGTTATGAATTAGCAAAACCACCAAGGGAGCAAATGTGCTTTCAGCACCACGACACCGCTAGCCCATCTCCGCCCCTAAAAACCAGCCAGTCACCTCCTCGTGCACCAACTCATTAGTTCTGCATGTCAATTTGACGTTCGGAGCTCTCCCCGGCGAGATCCCTCACTACCCGACGCCGCCGTCCGCCAGAGCTGACCTCGCCGTCGCTCTGGTGCTCGCTGATAACCCACAAGTATAGGGGATCAATTGTAACTTTTTCGATAAATAAGAGTGTCGAACCCAACGAGGAGCTAAATGTAGAATTAATATTCCCTTCAAGTTCTATCGACCACCGATACAACTCTACGCGCACTTAACGTTTGCTTTACCTAGAACAAGTATGAAACTATTTTGTAGGTGATAGGATAGGTTTGCAAGAATAAAACTAGAAGTACTTTGTGAGAATAAAACTATGAGTAATTTGCAAGATAATAAAATTTAGTTGTTTAGTAGAAAGCTTTTGTAACACAAGAGAATGATTTGTCCCTAGGCAATCTATATCTAGACCGGTAATCATTGTTGCAATTTTATATGAGGGAGAGGCATGAGCTAACATACTTTCCGTACTTGGACCCCCCCCCCCCCCCCCCCCCCCCCCCCCCCCCCCCCCCCCCCCCCCCCCCCATCATTAAGGTAAAACCCAACCATAGCATTAAGTATCAAGTCCTCTTTACTCACATACGCAACAACCCCCTTACTCGGGTGTAAGCTTCTGTCACTCTAGCCGCCCACCATAAGAGAATTATGAGCGTATTGCAAACCCTACAGCGGGAATCCCCCATGTGTGCGTGGCACGAAAGGCACCATAGGACAGCACCAAAATAAAACATCCAACTCAAACCAATCACGATCATCAATCAACCCATAGGACAAAACGAATCTACTCAAACATCATAGGATGGCCACAAATCATTGGATAATAATATGTAGCATTCAGCACCATGTTTAAGTAGAGAATTACAACGGGAATTGAGAGGTTACACCATTGCATAGAGGGGGAGAGAGTTGGTGTTGATGGCGGCGAAGTTGTTGGTGTAGATCGCCGTCACGATGGTTCCCCTGGTGGCGTTCCGGCGCCACCGGGGGAGAGGGGGAGAGAGCCCCCCTCCTTCTTCTTCTTCCTTGGCCTCCCCCCTAGATGGGAGGAGAGTTCCCCCTCTGGTCCATGTCTACCATGGCGGCGAAGGGGCAGGAGCCCCTCCGAGATTGGATCTCTCTCTCTGTTCTCTTCTGTTTCGCGTTCCTGTTTTCTGGCCTTTTACCATTTCTTAAATTCCCAAAGATCCGTAACTCTGATTGCGCTGAAATTTTAACACGATTTGTTTCCCGGATAATAGCTTCCTTGCGGCCGAAGAAGGGCACCAACCAACCTATGAGGGCCTCACGAGGCACCACGGCGCGCCAGACCCCCCATGGCGCGCCCTGGTGCCTCGTGGGGCCCACAAGCATCGCCTTGCGTTGATTCCACCTCCCAAAAATCACATATATTCCGAAACAATTCTCCGTAAAATTTTATTACATTTGGACTTTATTTGATATGGATATTCTGTGAAACAAAAAACATGCAACAAACAGGAACTGGCACTGGGCACTGGATCAATATCCCCCCCCCCCCCCCCCCCCCCCCCCCCCCCCCCCCCCCCCCCCCCCCCCCCCCCCCCCCCCCCCCCCCCCCCCCCCCCCCCCCCCCCCCCCCCCCCCCCCCCCCCCCCCCCCCCCCCCCCCCCCCCCCCCCCCCCCCCCCCCCCCCCCCCCCCCCCCCCCCCCCCCCCCCCCCCCCCCCCCCCCCCCCCCCCCCCCCCCCCCCCCCCCCCCCCCCCCCCCCCCCCCCCCCCCCCCCCCCCCCCCCCCCCCCCCCCCCCCCCCCCCCCCCCCCCCCCCCCCCCCCCCCCCCCCCCCCCCCCCCCCCCCCCCCCCCCCCCCCCCCCCCCCCCCCCCCCCCCCCCCCCCCCCCCCCCCCCCCCCCCCCCCCCCCCCCCCCCCCCCCCCCCCCCCCCCCCCCCCCCCCCCCCCCCCCCCCCCCCCCCCCCCCCCCCCCCCCCCCCCCCCCCCCCCCCCCCCCCCCCCCCCCCCCCCCCCCCCCCCCCCCCCCCCCCCCCCCCCCCCCCATGCATAAAAGTAAAATAGATAGGCCCTTCGCAGAGGGAAGCAGAGATTTGCAGAGGTGCCAGAGCTCAAAGCTTAAATTAGAGAG
The DNA here is from genome assembly GCA_036873465.1 of Thinopyrum obtusiflorum. NCBI lineage: Eukaryota > Viridiplantae > Streptophyta > Magnoliopsida > Poales > Poaceae > Thinopyrum > Thinopyrum obtusiflorum. The sequence goes on along the minus strand of JAAAWM010011271.1, from coordinate 19,361 downwards.
ATCAAATTATTTTGAGAGGCATGCTTTTCCTGTCAATGAAAATGACCGAGAATTCCCAACATCTTCCATGCTAGACACATTATAGGCGGTTCCCAAACAGAAAATAAAGTTCATTTCCTTTCCACCATTCTTTCACAATCCATGGCTAGCCGTATCCATGGGTGCCTTCCATGCCAACACTTTCCAAGGAATTTTGTTATTATTATTTTTGATTCATTGTGGGACTGGGCATCCCTATTACCTGCCACTCTCTCGTGCAATGACAAGTGAATAAACACTCATCGTGAGAATAACACACCTAGCATAGAAAATATTGGCCACCCCCTGCCGCTTCATGAGCGGTACAGGCACACAAAACAAAAAAATATTTTGAAAAATTAGAGTTGGCACATGCAAATTTACTTGGAACGGCATGGAAATACCGCCCCCCCCCCCCCCCCCCCCCCCCCCCCCCCCCCCCCCCCCCCCCCCCCCCCCCCCCCCCCCCCCCCCCCCCCCCCCCCCCCCCCCCCCCCCCCCCCCCCCCCCCCCCCCCCCCCCCCCCCCCCCCCCCCCCCCCCCCCCCCCCCCCCCCCCCCCCCCCCCCCCCCCCCCCCCCCCCCCCCCCCCCCCCCCCCCCCCCCCCCCCCCCCCCCCCCCCCCCCCCCCCCCCCCCCCCCCCCCCCCCCCCCCCCCCCCCCCCCCCCCCCCCCCCCCCCCCCCCCCCCCCCCCCCCCCCCCCCCCCCCCCCCCCCCCCCCCCCCCCCCCCCCCCCCCCCCCCCCCCCCCCCCCCCCCCCCCCCCCCCCCCCCCCCCCCCCCCCCCCCCCCCCCCCCCCCCCCCCCCCCCCCCCCCCCCCCCCCCCCCCCCCCCCCCCCCCCCCCCCCCCCCCCCCCCCCCCCCCCCCCCCCCCCCCCCCCCCCCCCCCCCCCCCCCCCCCCCCCCCCCCCCCCCCCCCCCCCCCCCCCCCCCCCCCCCCCCCCCCCCCCCCCCCCCCCCCCCCCCCCCCCCCCCCCCCCCCCCCCCCCCCCCCCCCCCCCCCCCCCCCCCCCCCCCCCCCCCCCCCCCCCCCCCCCCCCCCCCCCCCCCCCCCCCCCCCCCCCCCCCCCCCCCCCCCCCCCCCCCCCCCCCCCCCCCCCCCCCCCCCCCCCCCCCCCCCCCCCCCCCCCCCCCCCCCCCCCCCCCCCCCCCCCCCCCCCCCCCCCCCCCCCCCCCCCCCCCCCCCCCCCCCCCCCCCCCCCCCCCCCCCCCCCCCCCCCCCCCCCCCCCCCCCCCCCCCCCCCCCCCCCCCCCCCCCCCCCCCCCCCCCCCCCCCCCCCCCCCCCCCCCCCCCCCCCCCCCCCCCCCCCCCCCCCCCCCCCCCCCCCCCCCCCCCCCCCCCCCCCCCCCCCCCCCCCCCCCCCCCCCCCCCCCCCCCCCCCCCCCCCCCCCCCCCCCCCCCCCCCCCCCCCCCCCCCCCCCCCCCCCCCCCCCCCCCCCCCCCCCCCCCCCCCCCCCCCCCCCCCCCCCCCCCCCCCCCCCCCCCCCCCCCCCCCCCCCCCCCCCCCCCCCCCCCCCCCCCCCCCCCCCCCCCCCCCCCCCCCCCCCCCCCCCCCCCCCCCCCCCCCCCCCCCCCCCCCCCCCCCCCCCCCCCCCCCCCCCCCCCCCCCCCCCCCCCCCCCCCCCCCCCCCCCCCCCCCCCCCCCCCCCCCCCCCCCCCCCCCCCCCCCCCCCCCCCCCCCCCCCCCCCCCCCCCCCCCCCCCCCCCCCCCCCCCCCCCCCCCCCCCCCCCCCCCCCCCCCCCCCCCCCCCCCCCCCCCCCCCCCCCCCCCCCCCCCCCCCCCCCCCCCCCCCCCCCCCCCCCCCCCCCCCCCCCCCCCCCCCCCCCCCCCCCCCCCCCCCCCCCCCCCCCCCCCCCCCCCCCCCCCCCCCCCCCCCCCCCCCCCCCCCCCCCCCCCCCCCCCCCCCCCCCCCCCCCCCCCCCCCCCCCCCCCCCCCCCCCCCCCCCCCCCCCCCCCCCCCCCCCCCCCCCCCCCCCCCCCCCCCCCCCCCCCCCCCCCCCCCCCCCCCCCCCCCCCCCCCCCCCCCCCCCCCCCCCCTGTTGACTCTCTAAATAGATATAAGTGAAGCAAGAGAGTTTAATTCTTTCTATAAAAGACCATGCTCTAACAAATATAAGTGAAGCAAAAGAGCATTCTATAAATAACGGTTTTCTATATGAAGAGAAACAGGCATCCAAACTTCAAATGATATAAGTGAAGCATATGAAGCATTCTATAAAGCCATACTCAAAAGATATAAGTGAAGTGCAAAGAGCATTCTATAAATCAACCAAGGAATATATCATACCAGCATGGTGCATAAAATAAATGGAAAAAATAAACACAAAAGACGCTCCAAGAATTTACGCATATCATGTGAACAAAACAAAAACAGAGACATACCGATAATTGTCAAATAAAGATGGGATGCCTTCCGGGGCATCCCCAAGCTTAGACGCTTGAGTCTCCTTGAATATTTACTTGGGGTTCCTTGGGCATCCCCAAGCTTGAGCTCTTGCCTCTCCTCATTCTTCTCATATCAATACCTCCTCGATCTTTGAACACTTCATCCACACAAAACTTAACAAAACCTTCGTGAGATCCGTTAGTATAATAAGGCAAATCACTACTTTAAGTACTGTTGAAAACCCATTCATATTTTATTTTGGCATTATACCTACTGTATTCTAACATCTCCATGGCTTATACCTTCCGATACAATCCATAGTTTCATCAAAACAAGCAAAACAATGCATCAAAAATAGAATCTGTCAAAAACAGAATAATCTGTAGTAATCTGAATATTGACCATAATTATATAACTCCAAAAATTCTTAAAAATTAGGAAAAAATAAAAAAATTGCATATAAGTACTGTGTAAAAATTTCAGAATTTTTGCAAATACCAGTAAAAAATGTAAATTCAAGCACTACAGCAAAAGTTTCTGTTTTTGCCCAGCACACACCAAACTAGTAATTTAAGCATCCTAACAGTAAATCTTGGCACATTATTTTTATAATACAATGGATTTATACAAGGGGATAATTATTTTTGTTGAAAATTTTCTGTAATTCATGATTTGCAAAGTTTCCATGGGCATGAACAAAGTTCAAGGAGCTCCCCCACTTCCCCCCCCCCCCCCCCCCCCTACTTTCACTTTTCTTTTTGAAAAAGTTTTAGGTTCCCCTCTATATTTTTTTTTGTTTTTAAACTTTTTAAAAGCACACACCAAAATAAAATGACTCTCTAAAACTTCCGGGTTGTCTCCCTGGCAGCGCTTTCTTTAAAGCCATTAAGCTAGGCATAAAGTGCTCAAGTAATCGATCCACCCGGATCCCAAGGTATATCAAAGTCAATTTTAATTAACAATGATTTGTAATTTAGTAGTGAGCACCAAGAAACATATATCATGCAATGACGAAGTCTAACTCTCTTCCTATGCATCAGCATGTCATAAAAGAACAATTCATGCACATCAAGTAAATTCCAATGCATAGTATAAACAGTTTCTTGCAATTTTATCGTATTGGGAAAATAGAGAGGCGGAGATGTAGTTCCTCTCTCATAATAATTGCAAGTAGGAGCAGCAAGCACATGCATATTATATTCATCAAAATTATCATGTGTAGTAGTAAAATGCAACCCATCAATATAATCCTTAATAAGAGCAAACTTCTCCGATATAGTGTAGTTGGGAGAATTCAAAAAGATAATAGGAATATCATGTGTGGGTGCAATAGCAACAATTTCTTTTTTAACATAAGGAACTATAGGAAGTTGATCTCCATGAGCATAATTCAAATTGGCATCATGGCCACAAGCATAGCAAGCATCAATTTCATCAAAAAGGGATATTTCAAACGAATCCAAGGGATCATAGCAATTATCATAGCATTCATCCTTCGGTAAACACGAAGGGAAATTAAACAATGTATGGGATAAAGAGTTACTCTCATCAGAAGGTGGGCACGGGTGATCAATCTGCTCTTCCTCCTTTTGTTCTTCGCTCTCCTCCTCAATTTTTTCATCTAATGAGCTCACAGTGTCATCATTTTCTTCATCCATAGGAGCCTGCAAATTATTAGTCTCTTCTTGGACAGCGGAGACTTTCTCAATAAACTCATTAATATCGGCATTGTATTCATAATTCTCATAGCAATATTTAAGTATAGCAAAATTTTCAGATCTGTAGACAGCATCATCACAATCTTCATACTTTTCAAACAAAGATTCAATTTCATAAGCACCCTTAAAAGTAACAAATTCTTCTATTCATTCCACATCATAGTAATCATATATACCATTAGCATAAGAAGCCAAGGTTTCATTATCATTAAATTTACCTGAAAAGGGAAGGTGTGGAGCCTTCATCCTAGAACAACAAGTATAATCATATCTCAAGCATAAATTCCAAGCATACCATTGCAAATAATCAATTTGATCCCATAAGACTTTCCCTTTTTGAGAGAAGCGATAATCCCTAAAGTATTCACGTTTATCCAACGTGTCCCCCATTATCAAGTTGAATGGGGTTTTCTCGGGATTATCAATGTAGTGTTTAATGTTCTCCACACAACGAGCATCGAGGGTTTTAGGAGGTTCCCCATCTCCATGAGTAGCAAGTACAACTATTTTTTTTGGTATTTCGTGTTCCATATCCATAACTAAAGATAGAGAACAACTTAGAACAGAAAATAAAATCTACTTAGTGATAAAGCAAACAAGCACACACGAGAATATCAACCCCACACTATTGCTCCCCGGCAACGGCGCTAGAAAAAGGTCTTGATAACCCATAAGTATAGGGGATCAATTGTAGCTTTTCCGATAAATAAGAGTGTCGAACCCAACGAGGAGCTAAAGGTAGAATTAATATTCCCTTCAAGTTCTATCGACCACCGATACAACTCTACACGCACTTAACGTTTGCTTTACCTAGAACAAGTATGAAACTATTTTGTAGGTGATAGGATAGGTTTGCAAGAATAAAACTAGAAGTACTTTGCGAGAATAAAACTACAAGTAATTTGCAAGATAATAAAAGTTAGTTGTTTAGTAAAAAGCTTTTGTAACACAAGAGAATGATTTGTCCCTAGGCAATCGATAACTAGACTGGTAATCATTATTGCAATTTTATATGAGGCAGAGGCATGAGCTAACATACTTTTCGTACTTGGATCATATGCACTTATGATTGGAACTCTAGCAAGCATCTGCAACTACCAAAGATCATTAAGGTAAAACCCAACCATAGCATTAAGTATCAAGTCCTCTTTACTCCCATACGCAACAACCCCCTTACTCGGGTGTAAGCTTCTGTCACTCTAGCTGCCCACCATAAGAGAATTATGAACGTATTACAAACCCTACAGCGGGAATCCCCCATGTGTGCGCGGCACGGAAGGCACCATAGGATAGCACCAAAATAAAACATACAACTCAAACCAATCACGATCATCAATCAACCCATAGGACAAAATGAATCTACTCAAACAGATGGCCACAAATCATTGGATAATAATATGTAGCATTAAGCACCATGTTTAAGTAGAGAATTACAGCAGGAATTGAGAGGTTACACCGCTGCATAGAGGGGGAGAGAGTTGGTGTTGATGGCAGCGAAGTTGTTGGTGTAGATCGCCATCACGATGGTTCCCCCGACGGCGTTTCGGCACCACCGGGAGAGAGGGGGAGAGAGCCCTCCTCCTTCTTCTTCTTCCTTGGCCTCCCCCCTAGATGGGAGAAGAGTTCCCCCCTCTGGTCCATGGCTGCCATGGCGGCGGAAGGTCAGGAGCCCCTCCGAGATTGGATCTCTCTCTCTGTTCTCTTCTGTTTCGCGTTCCTGTTTTCTGGCCTTTTGCCATTTCTTAAATTCCTGGAGATCCGTAACTCCGATTGCGCTGAAATTTTAACACGATTTTTTTCCGGATATTAGCTTCCTTGCGGCCAAAGAAGGGCACCAACCAACCTACGAGGGCCTCACGACGCACCACGGGGCGCCAGACCCCCCCTGGCGCGCCCTAGTGCCTCGTGGGGCCCACGAGCACCGCCTTGCATTGATTCCACTCCCAAAAATCACATATATTCCAAAATAATTCTCCGTAAAATTTTATTGCATTTGGACTTCGTTTGATATGGATATTCTGCGAAACAAAAAACATGCAACAAACAGGAACTGGCACTGGGCACTGGATCAATATGTTAGTCCCAAAAAACAATATAAAATGTTGCCAAAAGTATGTGGAAATTATAGGATATTGGCATGAAATAATCAAAAAGTATAGATATGACGGAGACGTATCACTCGCCGGCGACCACCACCACCACTCACCGACGCGGAATCCTCCCCTGAGCACATCCCGACCATCGCCGCCCTCTGAAACGCCGGCGATCGCCGCCGGTGATCACCGCACCTCCTCTGTATACGTGCACGAGGCGTGTTTGAATTCAAACCTGACGGGTGGGGCCCACCCATCAGTGTTTTATTCTTTTTCGTGTTATTTCAAAGACGCCTTCTGCCACTTTACGTTTTCTGAATGGGAAAGCGTATTCTATCCCGAAGCGTTTTCTGTTTTTCCCATAGGGACCCGCTGGCAGTTATTTTAATTGCAGATAGGTCCTTGGTTTTAAAACCTTAATAACTTTTAAACCACAAATCATTTTCAGTTGATTCTTTTTTTGAAATTCTTATTTTTCACTCTAGTTTTTTTTAGTATTTATTTGAAAATATTATGAGACAACTTTTTGTACTATTACAAAATTTTGATTCGAATTTGAATTTTCATTTTATAGAAATCGAGGAGGGGAACTTTACCGGAAATTTTGAGGGATCACCTTGTGCCTACTTTGATCAAGGCAAGCATTTTTGAACTTGGGATATGGTGATTGCATACATGTTTGCATCCGTTCGAGATATCACCAGATATGTGGTGACTAACAAGTGCATGCATGGTCATACCATTTCATGCATTTCTTGCATGCATCACAGAATCTTTGTAACGTGAAGGAAGTGATGAGAAACCAGGAGTGTGCCTCCTGCCTTGGACGTCCCGGTGGGCACGAGTCACATCAGGACACGATGGTGTCACTGTGGCATATGAAGTATGCCAGTCATAATAATAACACCTCCTAAGTCGACCTAGATCGAGTCTTGTTCCATCATGCCTAGCTAAAATTCGTGCTGCCACCTATCTTTCCATGAGGGAAGTACGGCTTAGTAAGTTGCTAACCCCTTTCCGTGTACACACCACTTAGAGGGGCCATGATGAGGGTTCCATGGCCATGGACTAATGCCAGTCATCGGGTTAGGGGGCATGGGTGTATCCAGCTGGGCCGAGAGGGGGGCACCCCTTGTAATCCGCGCGTTATTAATAGTGATCCCATGCTATTCGAGACGATGGTCTCCCCGACTTAGAGTTTTTCTTGAACGATGCTTTGGGTGATTCCTGGCATCCAGAAAGTTAATCTGGTGTGTGCTGGTTAGGTGTGTTTTCAACCCAAAGACCGTAATGGGAATTAGTCAGCGTCTCGGTGTTAGCTAAAGAAATCCTATACACGTGGGTAAAGAGTACACCCTCTACAGAGTTATATCTATTCGAATAGCCGTGTCCACGGTCAAGGACGGTAGCTGGGAAGGGTCAAGTGTCAGTCCAGTTGTCGGTCTTCGAAGGATATAATTAAAATTGAGCATGGTCCATTTTGCAGGATAATTATTGTCACTACTGATGCTATCATTAGTATTATTGTCAACTTGAATATTATTGTGGACTAACCTTTCTTCCGTGTGCAAATTCTGAGTATCACTTGGGATGGCTAGTCCACCTGGATACTCAGTTTTATTTTCTTTTCTGAGTATCACTTGGGATGGCTAGTCCACCTGGATACTCAGTTTTATTTTCTTTTCTGAGTATCACTTGGGATGGCTAGTCCACCTGGATACGCAGTTTTATTTTCTTTTCTAAGTATCACTTGGGATGGCTAGTCCACCTGGATACTCAATTTTATTTTATTTTCTGAGTATCATTTGGGATGGCTAGTCCACCTGGATACACAGTTTTATTTTGAAGTCCTCTCAAGGCGTCGCTTTCAGACACCCGTTTGGCATTTCTTTTCAAGACCTCTCGAGGCGTCGCTTTCAAACACCCGTTTGGCATTTCTTTTCAAGACCTCTCGAGGCGTCACTTTTAGACACCCGTTTGGCATTTCTCTGGGAATTTCCTCGGGCGGTCCAACGCCCGATGTTCCATTTTATTTCCCTGGTTTAATGCTAAAATAATATCTTTATTCTTCCGCACCATATTAATATTTACCATGCCACAATTAAATTCCGGTCAGCATATGCATTTAATATGGTCCATCATGAACATGTGCATTCGGTATATCTTTTGTTCATAATGTTTGCGAGTACATTCCAACGTACTCACAGGCTTGTCCCTGGCTTGTTAATTTGGCCAGACCCGGAGGAAGACGAGCTTGTGGAGGAAGAGTGCGCTAGCGAGCCCGGCGCTTAGAGGTGTTCCCAGTCAGTCAGCTTGTGGTCTTGGAGTCTACCACGTGTATCATCCGCAGTGCTTCCGCTACACCAATAAATCAGTCAAGCATCACACTAACGCTTGACTTTACCTTATTGTATCAGTATTGTAATATCACCACACCACTATCATATTCCGCCACCGTCATATTTTGACAAGTTTGTAATGAATGTTGAGCACTCTGGCTCAACCCTGTGTAATATTATGTATGTACTGGTTATCTAAATCAAGGAAGTCCACCAGTTGTTCTGATCTTGGGGCTGGTGTGACTTGGGGCTATTCTGTGATTTATTCCGGAAACAGGCCCGACAAACCTTGGCATCAGAGCCAGGCTGACTGTAGGAAGCCCTAGGTACGACCGCTAGTAGTAGAGTTAGTCCTAACATTTTTAGCATGCATCTCATGCATTGTAACAAATTTTCCTTGGTCATCATATACTTATGATATGACTATTTGGATTTTTTTATCTACTGTTGTAGATGTCTGGCGGCAGCTGCCCGACCTAGATTTTCACCAACGAGCCTGCGAGATTTTCCCGTCTTCTCGTCATCATCGTTAGAGTCGCGATGCGATCTCTGAGCCGTCTGCAGTACACCATCTACCCCGACAGGATCATGGACACCCTGACTATGTACCAAGCCTCGGTATATATTCGGGGTGGATCAGTTGAGCCTCATCACAACTATCGGTTTGTGGGAAGAGTCATGCCTACTGAGAGGCATGCTATCCAGATGGCTGCCCGTGAGGCCATCACTCATCTTAGGGACATCCTTCCAGTCATGCAGACACGTCCCTATCATTACCTTCCATGCCACGTTCCATACACTAGTCACTATGCTTTCTCTTGCACCGCGGGGGAAGGGACATGGCGATTGAGCCCCTTGTTTAGTACATCATGGCTCTAGAGTCAGTCTTCACCTCACTGGTGGATGACTATCTTGCTGCACGGATGGACTTAGCTCGTGCGAGGGTTCCTCGCAGGAGTGAGTTCCGTTCTCCTTCACCATGCGATCCTCGCATTTCGACTCCACCATACGATCCTCCTACTCGTTTCGCGATTCGACACACATCCCCGAGCGATGAGTCTAGTCGCTTGGCTGCTCCCATTTCAGTTAGAGCTTCACCGCCTACGAGTACCATACCACCACAGGCAGGCATGGCATCGATAGCCGCCCGACTGGAGACCATACCCGAGGAGGAGGAGGAGGTCGAGTCTTCAGCACCCCGTCTGGGACTTACCCTCAGCAAGGCCTACAACGTTCCAGACACTCCGTGATAGCAGACTAGGCATCAGCACAGCAGTCGCCTTTTATGAGAGTGTAGTTGTAAAATATTTATTTTCTGTTTCTTCTTTTTTCTTTGTAAGATGGCGAGTAGTAGACTTGGATCACAGCACGCTAAGAGGATGGAGTAGTGCACTAGTCTTAATAAGTGGTCATGTAAGCATCACGGCTACGGCGAGCATATTGTATAATTAAATCATGCATGTATAATATAACTCGCTACTTTTATGTACCTACGTTTTGGGGGGAATTATTTTCAGTCTCTTAAAATTTATTTTGTTCCTTTGAGATTTCTTTTCTCATCGGTGTTACACAAATGCCCCAAAAAGAAAATGCATCATCCCTGGACCCGTTCTATGCCCAGTCCACCAGAGGACAACTTTGCATAGATGGGAAACAATTTCACATCAGGACAGACAAGTCAGCAAAGCAATGATTCAGCATTCTCACAGGTGTGCCGTCTTTATGAACAAAGTCAACAGCAGCACCAGGAAATGATGTAGCACATAATAAATATGGGAAATCACCAAGGACAGCACCAACCCAGATCAAAATTATCTGAACTCCAGAGGACCAATCCAATTGTCTTTTCTCACACAGATAAACCTCTAGAGGCGGACGACTGGCTGCGTGATATAGAAAGAAAATTGGTCATAGCCCAGTGTACGGACCATGAAAAAGTATTATATGCTCCACATTACATCTCTGAAACAGCAGCATCATGGTGGGAAAATTTATGCCACACGCATCCCAATGGAGGAGACATGACATGGGAGCAATTCAAGGAGAGCTTCCGGGGAGCACATATTCCCAACAGCATTATGAAATTAAAGAAAAGAGAATTTGAGGATCTCAAGCAATGGGGCACAACGGTAACTCAGTACCTCGACCAGTTTACTCAGCTAGCCCGGTACGCCAATGATGAATATACGACAGAAAGCAAAAAGATGGAGAAATTCCTTGACGGGCTTGTTCCATCTTTAAAGTGCCAACTGGTAGTCCATACTTTTCCAGATTTCAAGACACTGGTAGACAAGGCTATTATCCTGGAAAATGAGCACCGCAACATGAATGAAATTCGCAAGCGCCGCATGAACCAGTCAGTACAGGTTCACAACAACAGGCCCCGAAAAGAATTTCAGAGGCCTGCGGCACCCCGACCAGCAATTCCCACACCCCGACCGCAACAAAACCGCAGTACCTTCAACAACAGGGCCAAAGAAGCAATATTCCGTCCTGGCATCACTTGTTATGCTTGTGGAGCAGAGGGGCATTATGCTAGGCAATGCCCAAAACAGGGGAATAATGCCCCCAAACCCAACAACAATGGTCGTAGTACTAATGCAGCTCCACGACACAACAACCTCAACACCAACAACAATCAAAGGAAAGGGCAGGTTAACCACGTGACATTTGAGGAAGCACAGAATGCACCGGACATCGTGTTTGGTACGTTTCCTGTCAACACAATTAATGCTACAGTTTTATTTGATTCTGGAGCTTCCCATTCGTGCATCTCTAAAAGATTTGCCTCGAAGAATCAGTTTTCTTTTTGCCTTTGAAAAATTCAATGGTTATTCAGTCCCCGGGATCAAAGCAAAGCACCCAATGGTACTACAAAGATGTGAATATTGAAATAAAAGGAATGAAGTTCTTAGCAAATCTTATTGTGTTGGAAGCAGTCGATTTGGATGTTATTTTGGGAATGGACTGGTTGACCACAAATAAAGGCTTTATAGACTGCTACAACCGAACAATGACTCTCACCAATTGTCAAGGGAAGACAGTAAAGTTTGGTACAAGGGGAATTTCTACCTCGCAAGGAAAGTTAAATCAAGTGGACATGACGGAATTAAGCAAGGTTCCTGTGGTATGTGAATACCCTGATGTATTTCCTGAGGAGCTACCAGGCATGCCACCAGATCGTGAGATTGAACTTGTTATTGAACTAGCACCTGGAACGGCACCCATTTACAAGAAGCCTTATCGAATGGCTCCGACAGAACTGGTTGAGCTGAAGAAACAAATTAAGGAATTACTAGAAAAAGGATATGTCCAACCCAGCTCATCACCATGGGGATCACCGGTTTTATTTGCCAAGAAAAAGGATGGTACCCTAAGATTATGTATTGATTACAGGGCACTCAATATGGTTACCATCAAAAATAAATATCCACTACCAAGGATCAATGACCTGTTTGATCAACTGGCAGAAGCCAAGGTGTTCTCAAAAATAGGCTTGAGGTCAGGCTACCATCAGTTAAAAATCCGATCATCAGACATACCCAAGACTACTTTTACCACCAGATATGGGTTATATGAGTTCACCGTGATGCCTTTTGGATTGACCAACGCTCCTGCTTATTTTGTACATCTCATGAACAAGGTTTTCATGAAATATTTGGACAAGTTCGTGGTTGTGTTCATCGATGACATACTTATTTATTCTAAGACGCTGGAAGAACATGAACAACATCTTCGGATAGTCCTGGAAGAATTACGAAAAAATCAACTATATGCCAAATTCAGTAAGTGTGAATTTTGGTTATGAGAAGTTGGTTTTCTGGGACATGTACTGACACAGGATGGAATAGCAGTGGACCCAAGTAAAGTAAAGGATGTCTTAGGATGGAAGCAACCCACCAACATGACTGAGACCAGGAGTTTCCTTGGTTTGGCGGGCTATTATCGACAATTTATTGAAGGATTCTCCACCATAGCCAAACCCATGACTCAGTTACTCAAGAAGGATAAAAAGTTTGAGTGGACCGAAGCATGTGAGAAAAGTTTCCAAGAATTAAAGAAGAGGTTAACAACGGCACCTGTTCTGACCGTGCTGGATGTGCACAAGAATTTTGAAATATACTGCGACGCTTCCAGAAAAGGCCTTGGATGTGTATTAATGCAAGAAGGAAAGGTCATAGCTTATGCTTCAAGACAACTACGATGACACGAAGAAAATTACCCTACCCATGATTTGGAGCTAGCAGCAGTGATACATGCACTCAAGGAATGGCGACATTACCTTCTTGGTAATCGATGCGAGATATACACGGATCCCAAAAGTCTTAAGTATATCTTCACCCAGCCAGAGCTAAACCTATGACAGCATCGCTGGCTTGAGCTAATTAAGGATTATGATGTGGGAATTCATTATCATCCGGGTAAAGCAAATGTTGTGGCAGACACCCTCAGCCGAAATCCATGCACTGACAATGACAGTGTGCAATTCTCACAGCATGAGTTCAACCGAGAATTTGCCAAACTTAACATGGTTCTAGTCACAGAAGGAACCATTGCTCGCCTAGAAGTAAAACCAACATTGGAGGATCAAATCAAAGAAACCCAGAAAGGACACTCCAGTATCGAGGGAATTAAAAGAAAAGTAAGTTCAGGCAAGGCATCCGAATTTACCATTGATAGTCAGGGAATCCTATGGTACGGAAAAAGATTATGCGTACCCAATCAGGAAGAGCTAAAGCAACAAATTTTGGCAGAGGCCCATACCACTCCATACTCTATTCACCCAGGGGGAACCAAGATGTACAAAGATATTCAGGACAAATTTTGGTGGTACGGGATGAAAAGGGATATAGCCGTATATGTAGCACGGTGTGACTCTTGTCAGCGTATAAAAGCAGAACACCAGAGGCCAGTAGGACTGTTACAGCCACTCAGAGTGCCTGAATGGAAATGGGATGAGATAGGGATGGATTTTATCGTCGGATTACCGAGATCACGACACGGGAATGATGCTATCTGGGTTATCACAGATTTATTAACCAAGGTGGCACACTTCATTCTAGTAAAAACAACATACTCAACACAGAAGCTTGCTAAGTTATACCTCTCTCGGATTGTTTGCTTACACGAAGTACCCAAGACCATAGTTTCTGATAGAGGCACTCAGTTTGTCTCTAGGTTTTAGGATCACTTACAGCAAGCCTTAGGAACGCAACTGGTATTCAGTACGGCATACCACCCGCAGACAGGAGGGCAAACTGAACTGATAAATCAAATATTGGAAGACATGCTGAGAGCTTGTGTTCTCACCTATGGAGTCAGCTGGGAAGACAGTTTTCCATATGCGGAATTTTCATATAACAACAGTTATCAAGCCAGTCTAAAAATGTCACCCTTCAAAGCCCTATACGGACGAAGGTGCCGTACCCACTCAATTGGTCTGAAACCGGAGATAGCCGAATTTTTGGCCCAGAAGTGCTCAAAGACGCAAAAACAAAAGTAAAACTTATCCGAGATAGACTGAAAGCAGCTCAGAGCCGTCAGAAGAGCTACTATGACCAGAAACACCGTCAGATCAGTTTTGAACCTGATGAATATGTGTATCTCAGGGTATCCCCAATGAGGGGACTACAGAGATTTAAGGTCAAAGGAAAACTGGCACCAAGATTTATTGGACCATTTAGGATAATTGCAAGGAGAGGCAAGGTTGCCTACCAACTGGAGCTACCAGCAGAATTGTCAGATGTTCATGATGTGTTTCACGTGTCACAGCTGAGGAGATGTGTCAGTAACCCAGACAAACAAGTCCAACATCAGGACCTGGACATCCAGCCAGACCTTACATATAAGGAACACCTATATATTTTTTGGAAGAGTCAGAACGGAGAACCTGTCGGAATGTGATAAAATTTTACAAAGTTCAGTGGAGTAATCACACCGAAGAGGAGGCAACATGGGAAAGAGAGGATCACCTAAGGACTGAATATCCGTACCTGTTTGAGGGACAGCTGAAATCTCGGGGACGAGATTTTTCTTAAGGGGGGTAGGTGTTGTAACACCCCAAAATATTTCCTTTGGATTTTCAAAATCTCTTCTTTAAAAGAAAATACTTTGAATTATTATGGCCCTATTTTTCTTCTCTTTCTTCTGTTTTGAAAATCATTTTTGAATTTTTCAATTGGGTTTCAATTTTTTTAAATGGTTCTGATTTGATGGTTTATTATTTGAGTAATTATTTTTGGGGGATCAAAAATATTTTCTTTCAGAAAAGTTTTTAAACAATTGAATTATTTCAATGGAAGGATCCATTTCATTCTTCTTTCAAACACTTAGCGTTCTCCCAAAAATTATTTTTGTCACTTTTAAATTATCACCGAAGTCATCCTCATACCCTAGGAGAGTACCCAACACCTCTCCTCTCCACAAAAATATTTTTACCATATTTAATGAATTCCAAAATTTGAATTTCATTTATTCCTAGTTTCTTTGATTTACAAAGGAACTATGTTTTTCCAACTCTTCTGCACCCACAAAAATTACCCTAACTACTTGACAGTACCCACACTCCATTTCACCAAAAACATTCTATTCCACAGTTCAAAATTTTCAAATTTCATTCAATTGAAATTTGGACCAGATTCAATCTCTCTGATCAAAACCTAATTTTAATTGCTCCAAAAATTCTGAATTCTTGCCAGCATCTCTGTTATGCATCAACACCTCACCACAAAAATTTCCAAAAATTCCTAAAATGCCTAGAGCCATCTAGCATTTTGTCAAACACCTCATGTGCACACTATAGCTACTGTCAAAAAATTCAGAAAACGGCAAAGTTCAGAGGCGGGGGTGATCGGTGCCGTGCGGTGCACTCCACCCCATCTTCTCCTCATCCATGCCTCTGTTGAGCTTCAATGCGTCGCCGTGGACCCCTCTCTCCAGCCTCTCACCGCCGACAGCACAGGAGCTGGCCGGTGCAGCGGCTACTGTCCTCGGCCGCGGTGGCCGAGCGGATCAGCTCAACCACCGACAGCCACCATCACTCCTCTCCAACGCCTCGCCTACCTCCTTCCCATGCGGCAGCCTCCCCGCCACCTCCACACGCCGTCCCAGGCGACCAGCCCCGCCTGTCAGTCACCGAAGCTAGCGCCGCCCGCCATGCCCGTACGGGAGCTCATCCACGGGGGGATGGATAGAGCTCGACCCCGTCCGAACTGGCGCTTCAAGAAGGTCTCCCCAACGCCACTGATCACTCACTGATGACCACCATCCAAGACCATCGCCCAAACGGACCTCATCGGCCGGATTTACTCCAGCGTGATCCGAACCCACACGGCCATCCTCGAATCGCCTATAAAAAGCCCCCCGATCTCCGTTCAGTACCTGCACCACCTCCACCCACACCCAATCAACCCCCAGAGGAGTCAGACGACCTCAGGGAGGTCGTCTTCCCCGACTCTGGCTGCCCGATCTGCCTCTGTCACCACGAGCACCACGACGCCGCTAGCCCATCTCCGCCCCTAAAAACCAGCAAGTCACCTCCTCGTGCACCAACTCATCAGTTCCGCGCGTCAATTTGATGTTCGGTGCTCTCCCCGGCGAGATCCCTTACCACCCGACGCTGCCGTCCGCCGAAGCTGACCTCGTCGTCGCTCCGGTGCTCGCCGGCGACCACCACGATCACCGCACCTCCTCTGTATATGCGCGCGAGGCGCGTTTGAATTCAAACCTAATGGGTGGGGCCCACCCATCAGTGTTTTATTCTTTTCCGCGTTATTTCAAACTCGCCTTCTGCCACTTTACATTTTCTGAACGGGAAAGCGTATTCTATCCCGAAGCGTTTTCTGTTTTTACCACAGGGACCCACTGGTAGTTATTTTAATTACAGATAGGTCCCTGGTTTTAAAACCTTAATAACTTTTAAACCACAAATCATTTTCGGTTGATTCTTTTTCTGAAATTCTTATTTTTCACTCTAGTTTTTTTTAGTATTTATTTGAAAATATTTTGATACAATTCTTTGTACTGTTACAAAATTTTGATTCGAATTTGAATTTTCATTTTATAGAAATCGAGGAGGGGAACTTTACCGGAAATTTCGAGGGATCACCTTCTGCCTACTTTGATCAAGGCAAGCATTTTTGAACTTGGGATATGGTGATTGCATACATGTTTGCATCCGTTCGAGATATCACCAGATATGTGGTGATTAACAAGTGCATGCATGGTCATATCATTTCATGCATTTCTTGCATGCATCAAAGAATCTTTCTAACATGAAGGAAGTGGTGAGAAACCAGGAGTGTGCCTCCTGCCTTGGACGTGCCAGTGGGCACGAGTCACATCAAGACACGATGGTGTCACTGTGGCATATGAAGTATGCCAGTCATAATAATAACACCTCCTGAGTCGACCTAGATCGAGTCTTGTTCCGTCATGCCTAGCTAAAATCCGTGCTGCCACCTGTCTTTCCGCGAGGGAAGTATGGCTTAGTAAGTTGCTAACCCCTTTCCGTGTACACACCACTTAGAGGGGCCATGATGAGGGTTCCATGGCCATGGACTAATGCCAGTTATCGGGTCAGGGGGCATGGGTGTATCCGGCTGGGCCGAGAGGGGGGCACCCCTTGTAATCCGCGCGTTATTAATAGTGATCCCATGCTATTCGAGACGATGGTCTCCCCGACTTAGAGTTTTTCTTGAACGATGCTTTGGGTGATTCCTGGCATCCAGAAAGTTAATCTGGTGTGTGCTGGTCAGGTGTGTTTTCAGCCCAAAGACCGTCATGGGAATTAGTCAGCGTCTCGGTGTTGGCTAAAGAAATCCTATACATGTGGGTAAAGAGTACACCCTCTGCAGAGTTATATCTATTCGAATAGCCGTGTCCACGGTCAAGGACGGTAGCTGGGAAGGGTCAAGTGTGGGTCCCAGTGTCGGTCTTCGAAGGATATAATTAAAATTGAGCATGGTTCATTTTGCAGGATAATTATTGTCACTACTAATGCTATCATTAGTATTATTGTCAACTTGAATATTATTGTGGACTAACCTTTCTTCTGTGTGCAAATTCTGAGTATCACTTGGGATGGCTAGTCCACCTGGATACTCAGTTTTATTTTCTTTTTTGAGTATCACTTGGGATGGCTAGTCCACCTGGATACTCAATTTTATTTTCTTTTCTGGGTATCACTTGGGATGGTTAGTCCACCTGGATACCAGTTTTATTTTCTTTTCTGAGTATCACTTGGGATGGCTAGTCCACCTGGATACTCAATTTTATTTTCTTTTCTGAGTATCACTTGGGATGGCTAGTCCACCTGGATACTCAGTTTTATTTTCAAGTCCTCTCGAGGCGTCGCTTTCAAACACCCATTTGGCATTTCTTTTCAAGACCTCTTGAGGCATCGCTTTCAGACACCCGTTTGGCATTTCTTTTCAAGACCTCTCGAGGCGTCGCTTTTAGACACCCGTTTGGCATTTCTCTGGGAATTTCCTCGGGCGGTCCAACGCCCGATGTTCCATTTTATTTCCCTGGTTTAATGATATAATAATATCTTTATTCTTCCGCACCATATTAATATTTACCATGCCATAATTAAATTCTGCTCAGCATATGCATTTAATATGGTCCATCATGAACATGTGCATTCCGTATATCTTTTGTTCATAATGTTTGCAAGTACATTCCAACGTACTCACAGGCTTGTCCCTGGCTTGTTAATTTGGCCAGACCCGGAGGAAGACGAGTGTGGCATCCCGGCTCAGAGTCACCAGAGCACCCCGTATTCCAGCCTAGAGATCAAGTCTTCTGGAATACGGCACTACTTGGCATAGAACAAATCAGCTCTTTATTACAAATAGTTGGGGTACAAGGGTTTGAGATATTACAAAGGGTTGCCTCGGCAAAGCTACGCGTGCTACGACAATTCTATGCTAGCAACGGCTCGAATCCTAGCAGCTGAATTACGGCGTCAACATGGACTCCACTCCACAGGAACTCTGGCTGGGACACGTCCTAGCTCGCGACGCGAACACCTCCATTATGCAAATATGGCAGCACCTGCAAACTGGCATGACACGCCAGGTGAGTACTTTGAATGTACTCACAAGCTCACAACAAACAAGAGCATCAAGGCATAACAATGTCATGGCAATCATGATTAACTCAGATTTAAAAGCTACTAAAAGGGTGGAAGAAAATAATAACATACTACTACTACAACTATCAATCTTGTTACTACTATGGGACTACTTTGCCATGGACCACTTGATTGAACCACTTACTCTCGTGATCAACTCATGGTCACCTTGAGAACTTATGACCATCATTCCCAAGATCATCCTCAACAATTACAAGCGGTTCCCAACAATCGATCACCTAACCATACTGAGATGAGCTCTTCCATCATTAACACATTATTCCTTCATTGGTGTTGATCAGACAGTGTGACTTAGTACGAACTGTGTCCAATACCGTGGACGCGACTATTCAAATAGATTCTTACACTCTGCAGAGGTTGCGCACTTTTCCCCCACCATGGAGCTCCTGGTCCCGTACCTCGGTACACTTCCCTTTCGGGTGGACCGGTGCTGCTCCAACGAAACTTGCCTAACCCGTGACTCCTCCATCATACCACCGACAATCATCCTCCCCCAGAGTCATGCCCTGGGTGGCCACTGGGTCATCCCGTGACACCTGCCATCGTCGTGGCCAACTAAACTATCCCAAACGGGGACCTGAAGTCAAAAACCAAACCGGGCTCACAAGGTTATCGTCGTCTACCTGATCAGGGTAGCACGTACGCATAA